>AYEL01079095.1:0-127260 GCA_000484575.1 Olivierus martensii
ACATTTTGACCTACTTCAACAGTTGTCTAACATCTAAAATTAATAGGAACTATGCCGCCATCTATTGGAAAAGAAAGCAGAAAGTTAATATAAAATATTATTGGTAAATAAATAATGATGATGATTCGATTAATAAATGTCTTTTTTAATTCAGATACAATATAATTTTCATGATATTCATAATTATAATAAATAAATTAATGTGTTCCGGATAATTATGTTTTATTCAACAGAAATAATTTCGTTAAAATTCATTTAAATTTTTTATAAAAAATTTAAAATTAAATAATTTTCATTACTATAAAATCAAGTTTCACTATAAGTGATTATATACTCAAATTATCCTGATTATGATTTATTGAAGCAGTAATTATTGCACAATAATAAAAGGTTAATTTTTCTTAAAACAATATTTAATTAGGAATTACATTGCAATGAGGGAACGATACTAAATCTTGTCTATGTGATTAATAGTTATGCAAATGAATTACATTGATTCAGTGTACCTTACATTTACAAAACAGGTAAAAGTCGGGTTTACGTGTGGGCGAGAATCTGGCAATGCGAAGCGCGGCGTCGCGTCCAGTCGCACCGCGGTCAGATTGTTTTAAATCGCTTAGTTCTGTCGGTGGGCGGCGAATCTTCAATTCTCTAATATATACAGATGGCGCAAAGCGTGATGATTCGATTAATAAATGTCTTTTTTAATTCAGATACAATATAATTTTCATGATATTCATAATTATAATAAATAAATTAATGTGTTCCGGATAATTATGTTTTATTCAACAGAAATAATTTCGTTAAAATTCATTTAAATTTTTTATAAAAAATTTAAAATTAAATAATTTTCATTACTATAAAATCAAGTTTCACTATAAGTGATTATATACTCAAATTATCCTGATTATGATTTATTGAAGCAGTAATTATTGCACAATAATAAAAGGTTAATTTTTCTTAAAACAATATTTAATTAGGAATTACATTGCAATGAGGGAACGATACTACATCTTGTCTATGTGATTAATAGTTATGCAAATGAATTACTTTGATTCAGTGTACCTTACATTAACAAAACAGGTAAAAAAGTCGGGTTTACGTGTGGGCGAGAATCTGGCAACGCGAAGCGCGGCGTCGCGTCCAGTCGCACCGCGGTCAGATTATTTTAAATCAGTTAGTTCTGTCGGTGGGCGGCGAATCTTCAATTCTCTAATATATACAGATGGCGCCAATCGACGCCGCGCTTCTCGCACACACGTAAGCCCGATTTTTACCTCAAAACATTCATTCTTTAAATAAAATCCAGGAATATTTTTGGAATCACCAATCAATCAGGCTTCCTGGAATAGATAAAATCAGATTATTATTGACAAAATAATAATAATAAAAATAAAGGTATTTAATTGATATAAGAATAAATATATTAAAAGCTATAATTCTGAAAAATATCAAATCGACGCCGCGCTTCTCGCACACACGTAAGCCCGACTTTTACTTCAAAACATTCATTCTTTAAATAAAATCCAGAAATATTCTTGGAATCACCAATCAATCAAGCTTCCTGGAATATATAAAATCAGATTATTATTGACAAAATAATAATAAAAAAATTCTTCCAAGCAGGAAGTCCAGGAGAAAAAATAGGAATTAAATTTTCTCATTTAATCTTCGTTTAGATAACTATAAAGGTATTTAATTGATATAAGAATAAATATATTAAAAGCTATAATTCTGAAAAATAAGTAGTTCCAAATCATTGATTAAATAACATTAATAACATTTCTCGCATGTTGCATTTCGTAAAGACTTTTCCACTTTTATCAGATACGGACTATTACATAATACTGCTTCAAGGTTCTTATAAAAAACGTAATAGAATCAAGACTTTGTTCAATTGATAAATTTGTAATAATAATCTTCTCGGGTCATCTTTAAATTTTTAACCCGTAAATAGTAACATAAGAAACCGAATCATAAGTGGTTATTTTTTTATAAAATTTTTTAAATCGAATAATACAATATGCAAATTATGACAATAAATAGAATCAAAAATTCTCTCTGTCTTAACAGTTTATGATAACAAAGAAATTTGTTGTTTTTCTTAAAGAGAAAGGTTGAAAGTTTAGTAATCACTATATACTGCGATACTGGGGTGAGAATTTGTGACATGCGCGTACGTCATTTCCGGCTATAGCAAAATATTCATTTCTTCAAGGATTGCTTATTATTTTATCTTCTAATATTTATTTCGTAATTGTATTATTATTTGTTAACCATTTCAATCTGCTTTTTGAGAAATTATTTCAAAATGTTTTAGTATATATAAAATAAGAAGATAGCTGTTCGCCGGTACAGCTTTCTCATTATTTAAAACTTAATAAACGGTTTAAATAAAAATATAAAATTAGGTGAAGAATTTAATGGAGTATCTAAGAACGAAGAAATTCATCAAAAGTTTTCCTTTGCAAATATGATTAAAACTTTAATTTTTTATTTATACACGCGACAAAGCGACGCGAAATTGGCGATTACAGCGACGCGATACGATAAACCATTTTTATAAACAATAAATTATAAAAAATCGTTTTTTTTTTCTTTCTTTTTACAGGGAGGAAGCGCGGAATCTCAAACCACCAGATTCCCAGTCAATTTTTTCCCTCCTCTCTTTTTGATGCAATGTAAAATTTTATACCTTCATCAAGAAGGACCAAGCAATTTATGAAAAATTCTAATTTTTCTAGATTTTTTAAAAAATATTTTGATATCGAATTTTTTTGTTTTTTTAATTTTTTGCATGCGTGAGAAAAAT
The DNA here is from genome assembly GCA_000484575.1 of Olivierus martensii. Taxonomy (NCBI): domain Eukaryota; kingdom Metazoa; phylum Arthropoda; class Arachnida; order Scorpiones; family Buthidae; genus Olivierus; species Olivierus martensii. The sequence goes on from AYEL01079095.1 coordinate 2,813, forward strand.
TTCGCGTTTTCCCATTGCCCAGGTAATTACATAAAGAATAATAAACCAAATTGTAAACTGTTAGGACTTATTTATTTTTGATTAATTAACTTTTATATATATATATTTGTCATTTATTTAAATATAATTTGTATGCACTTACAATTCTATTGATTTCTATAATATAATATGAATTTTAAATTATTTACCTGTAATTTTAAAATAGCGATTTGACGAACGTTCTATATCAAATCAACTGGTGATGAACGTTCTATATCGTGACTGTTGATGCTTTATAACGTTCGAATTTGTCCAAAAATTCTCATAAAACAATATCTGTGAAGTTTAAAATAGCAAAATGCTTTCAGTTCGTTATTAAAAACTTCTCTTAACTGAATTATTTGAGACAACTAAATGTAAAAATAATTTTATATTGTAAAGCTAACAAACTCATGGAGGAAACTCTTATTTTTGAAAGACTTTTTAAATTGTGTCCGGTAATGGAATTTTAAACCTCGTCAAACAAATTCGTAAATATGGAAGTCATGGGTCGTAATCAAAAGTAAACCTGAATAATTTTATTCTGACAGTTTTCTCTACTCATCGGAGGAAGAAATAGTATCTTGTTTGACAAATGAAGCGACGCATTTCTGTTTCAACTTTTTCTACAGTTTGAAATGAAAATGTGCAAATTTAATTTTCCAATACCGATATTTAATTTAATTATTAAACTTAAAATTTGCCTTATAAATACTCCATAACGACGTTTAATTATTTAAATTATATGTTTTAAAATCTTGGAAAATTCAGCAAAAAGAATTCATTCTCTGAATCTGACTTAACAGAGATGATAGTTAAGAAGTTATCTATAATTTCTTTCAGATGAAAGGAGTTCTTCGATTCTTTCAGGATTTAATCTAATTTCAGACAGATATGACTTGTCCGTTCTTTATCGACACTTTCTTCAAATTCCATTTGCCAAACAGGACAACACGAGCATTGTTTCTGTTCATCTCCCTACACGCAAATATCACATTAATCATTTTTGCAACTAATTCACCAACTTTAAAAATAATCTGTTTGCGAATCTCTATATCCAATTATCTTATATCATCATCTCTTTTATTAATTCGATGTAATTAAATTAACATAAAAATATGTAGACAAACATTTTCGATTTTTTCTAAATGTTTCTTTTATTAATTAGATGTAATTAAATTAACATAAAAATATGTAGACAAACATTTTCGATTTTTTCTAAATGTTTTTTACGCTAGCTTCTGTTGAAACTTACTTCTGCTATATTATTAATTACCGTTCTTAGCATCCTCTGTATATTACTCAGTTATTGTTGGTACCATGAGTTTAATGATTGTTTTAGGATATAAGTTTAAATATTTATTCTATTACTGTGTACGTTATAATAACTTGAATATGCAGTTCTTATCTTTGGATATACCAATAAAAGAAATCGATTCAAATAAACGTTTAGTACATTTTATCATTTTGACAGCCATGTTAAATGTACAAGGAGCATTTAGTATTCTGTAGTCTTACATTTCGTGGTGTATATGTTGGATCCTTCTAATGACGAGGGTGAATTTATAATGTTTCTACAATATGTTTCGTACATTTCGTTGTGTATATGTTGGATCCTTCTAATGACGATGGTAAATTTATAATGTTTCTACAATATGTTCTGTAGCTTCTGCTCATAGCATTCTTTTTATCCTTACTCTTCTTGATTCGTTTCTTAGCCAATTTTCAAAAGCAAGAGACGTTTCTAAAACAATAAGATTAAATCAAATTTTGAAGAAAACAATGTCATAGTAAAATGAATAGAAAACATCTCAAAGAAATAAATCTCGAAATAATTTAATTCCAAAGTTATCACGAAAGAAATGATAATTATAAAATAAATTTCAATATTAATTATTATATCAACCAATTTTTATACATATTAGAATAATAGTTATGTTTTTATAAACTGATTATCTTATGAAAGTCACGTTTTTATTTGAATAAAATGATGATTTACAAAAAGAAGCGTTAAAGGTTAATGATTTCCCCAACTTCATCATATTAATAATTCAACTTCATCATATTAATCATTCAACTGAACAAATCGAGTTTTATAAATGTCCTTGAAATGTAAACACCTACAAATTTCCCCAACTTCATCATATTAATAATTCAACTTCATCATGTTAATCATTCAACTGAACAAATCGAGTTTTATAAATGTCCTTGAAATGTAAACACCTACAACACAATCTCTCGCCAGTATTGTACTCTGCGATTGCCAAAACATTACGTTAGTGATGATACTTCTTTACGCAGTAGGTAAGCCACTCCATTAGTAATTTCATTAATAATTTTTGATATTTAATAGATTAACTGAATAGACTTTGAGAGAATTTAATTATTTTTAAAACGCTTAGTTTGTTGCGTAATAATGATAAACATTTCCAGATTAATGTACTTTATGCACAGCATAACTCGTGAAAAATAATAACTTAAAAACACAAATTATTCCTTTAAGTAATTATTTTACGTGAATAAATATTTAAAGTAATGATAGTAAATGTATTTTTTATTTCAATGATATACAGTATAACATACATCTTTATTCTATATCTTTACAGTAGATAAATAATATTTTAAGTGTGTCATGGAACGACGGAAGTTCATATGTTCTATCAGATTTAATGTCTTAACATGTGCGCGCTGATATCTAACAAACTTATATATATTTATAAAAATTTACATTTTAAATTAGTATGAATATCAAAACTGTCTTTTAGTAAGAATACTGTGAAGAATATTTATTTTTAATAAACATTCAAGAGTTTGAAATTTTAAATTTTCTTAGCATTGATCATAATATAGTTTAAAAATATTTTTGTTTAATGAGTATAAAATAAATAATTAATTTTTGAAACTAAGTAATTGATTTTTTTGGATACATGAATTTTCTATGACGTGTGTTATCAGGTTTATCAAAAATTAGTTTGATAAATCTAGTTTAACATTAGTTACTTCTACAGCTGTTATCGGTAATTATAACAAAATTTAATATGAAAAGCTTTGAGATTCTTATGATTTTTTTAAGCTTTATGACTCTTATCGTGTCATTTATTTAATGTTCATGGCAAATTGCAGAAAATTGTTATTTTTATCGCCAGTTGGTTTACGTCGCACATAACATCCATTTTAAGATTTAGCTGTCCGCTGCCATAGAAAATAATCCTCCTTTAAAATATTATAAATAGATAAAAACAGAAAATAAGTTTAAAAGTCAAGCTAAATTTCTTTATTCCAATGCAAGCTATACGGAAGTTTTCACTTTCTTTGTGATATTTGTTAATGAAAATGACCTCCAGCATAGCATCTGAAGTTTTTCCGTTTTTTTGTTTAGTAAACAAATAAGGACGTCACAAAACAGCATCGATAAATGACTTCATTATTATCCCACTTCTTCCTAACGATGAGAGAATCGTAATATTTTGCGGATAATTCATTTCTAATGTTGTAACAAACAGCCAATGATAAATTTCAACATCCTTTAATAAATTATATTATTAATAGTCAAACGTGGCTGGCTGGATGTCCCTTTTTCGGTTGAAATACTGTACCGATTTCCATAAGTAAGATATGATTAGAAAGGTCTAATATTTGGATGTCTGGAACAGCCCAAATTATTTGCTGTTATTAATAACTTAAAAATTGCAGAATAGAAATATCATTGAAATTGTAGTTCTTTTAAAAAGACAGAATTCGCAGATGGCGCCGTAACGTAATACTGGATGCCATTTTACGATTCCGTACACGAGTTCGGAGGTGTTTTTGTCGTTATATACAGTATTATTAGATTATTTCCGCTCATTTATATGAGGGGTAATTTCTAGTATGTTATAATAATCAGAATATTAGAAGTCGTGAGGACGTAACAGATAACACTTAAATTGTATTATATGACTGAAATTCCCTGGCAATGCTAGATAGTGTTGCGAGCATTCAATAAAATTCCCTGCCAGTGGGGGTAAATTTCATCCCCGTTTCGAAAGAGACAACTATAGGATGCACATTTTTCTTCTAGTAGTCTGCTACACATTTTCTAGTGGGATCTGTTCCTTCTTTTTTCGTGTTCCTCCATACTCATTTGACTTCGTCTTTATATTTCAAAGCATTAAACCACTGGATAGGCATTCCATTGGCATACTAAAAGTAAAGGCTACAAATAAAATTAATAAAATTATCAATAATAGATTACATATAGCCTGTTTATGTTTTTAGATTAAATATGCAAAATACTTTGTATTCATATCTGCTAAATCTGTCCAAATTAAAAAAAAAAATGCAATCGTTACATTGTCAAATTTCATAGAGTGTTTCGAAATTCTGAGTTTATATTAGTAACTTGATAAATGTTCAAGATTATTATATTATGTTTTTTATCAAGAAATATAAACTGGTTTCGTCCTTGATCTACTTTATACTGAGAGATATAATATCTTTTTTCAAAAAATCAGACTATTTTAATTAATATGTTTACTTTTCGGATGTTAACTGAATGATTACTTATATTTTCTTAAACAAAATTAGATGAAAAGTTAAAATAAGAAAAATTTTAAACAATACTTTTAAAATTAAGTTTAAAGGGCAAAATTAAAAAATTATTTGTGATAGGAAGAACAGTTAATCTTTTTCTTGTAAACAAGCTCTGTATAGAACAATTATAATCTATTTACTTAAATAAAAAGTTAGGAGAAATTTATATAACGTTTGGAAGAATTTACAAGTAAAATATTCTCTGAAAAAATACATAAATTTACTGATTATATAATGTGTTTGTACAAGACCCATATATAAATAATAATCAGTTTGTACTCTTGCCAAAATTAATATATTCTATAATTCTGTTGGATGTGCAACATTATTCATTTTGTTTTGCATATCATATTGCAACTGGAAATAACTCTGGTTCACAAAAAAATTTGTGATCAAATTTTAATTATTATAATTATTAACCAGAGAAATATGCAGAATAACACATAATATGTACGCTATGTAATTAATTTCTTTAATTTTTTTAACATGTTAATAAAATAAGACTTCTGTGATTAATGATTTTTATGACGTATTGTAAAATATTATCGATTTATTTTCCAAAATACAGTATATGCAAGTTTATATATTTATTTATAAATTACATTTTATATCTGATATATGTCGTGAATATAAAAACTGGATAAAATAAAGGAAAGACTGCCTATATCAAGCAACCATAATAATGTAGATATTAATTTGATATAATGTCGTGGATAAAATAAAGGAAAGACTGCCTATATCAAGCAACCATAATAATGTAGATATTAATTTTTTTATTTGTTATTTATTTTTTGCATCACGCAATATTGTATTATATCTAGTAAAGCTTTTATAATTATTTTAATTATCTTGAATATTCACTAGCTTCACATTAATATCACTGTTTCGTTAATATAAATTCATTATGCTATAAAAGAAAAATCAATTGTTAAGAATTAAAATCTGTAGAAAGTATATAATTTTTCAAAAGCAAAATTTTGAAATTTAATATATTATAATTGAAATTATTTTATTGTCACTATATGCTGGACTTAATATAATTAAATGTGTGGGTTTTCTGGACCCGGAAACGGAAATTTGGAAAAGAGGAAACAACAGGCGTTCAGCCTATGAACGATTCTATCAAATATTACGTGGGTAAGGATGACTGGCAGAGGCAATTCAGCAAGTCAGACAGAGAACAACATTGAATATAAATTCAACAGCTTTTTTTTAATTAACAAAGAGAGATTTCTATACGTTTATACATAAATATTGATTACCGACAAACAGAGAGAGAAATACCTTGATTATACAAAGATGAAGAACACACTTGAGAGCACTTCTCTTCCGGTCTATCACCTTTATGATACAGTCTTTAGTCCGTTTTTTATACAGTCTTTAGTTCCAAATTAATGTCGACGACGATGGACACATCAAACCATAATACTGGAGAGGACTTCTATAAACTTATCCCTCAGACGTCTTCTCTTGTAATTCAGTAGCTTGTATGAGGTAATATGCAGACAGGAGTAAAAGGACGAAGCTGGAGACAACCAAACAAAACAAGCCAAGACTCAGAACCAAAAGCGTCGACTTTCTTTGCCCTAGCTCTTTTATCCATCTGACCTCTTTCTCACCTTTCCCGGGGATGGTGTCCCAGATGATTCAAGTGTCTAGTCTTAGACTTTGCACTGACATCTGAACAAGCCATCTACAATTTATTACGAACTTATAGAAAATTACAAATTTCGGAAGTAGACTGTTAGTGGAAATATGAAAGTTTAAGAATTTTTTAATAGTTTCCTTATTGAATAATGATTACTAGCAATATTAAACAAATGTCACTTATCGAAATTTGTCACCAAATTATAATTGTATAATTATTATTTTTTAATTATTAAATAAAATTAATAATTAATCACCATGTTTCATAATTAAAAATATATACCTATATCAAAATCAAATAAGTGTAATTAAATCTACAGTTATATTAATTATAATTAATTTGCCTCGTGTTTTCATTTCAAGGTGATATGCATTGATTTTACATTTTCATGTAGGCCCTACAATATAAAAAATTATTTATTTTTGAACAAACGATCTTCATTAGACAGCTTCAGCAAGACGTTTACGCGAACATGAACGCGAAGAAGAATAACGTCATTGAGTTCACGTTCCACGCATACGTTTGTAGAAGAAATCTGCTTCAGCAAATCGTTATTTCCCTTACCTTCCCTAGATAGCGTCACATGTATATGACATCATATTGGTTTAATATGCTGGTGCAGAACACGAATATCCGGGTTCCCTGGCAGGCTGATTTGCTTTCTTTGTTTTATCAAAATCACTTTGATAGTAATCAAAATCATTTACAGGGCAGGCTGATTTATGGCAGGCTTATTTGGTTTCATTTACTATCAAAATCACTTTGATAGTAAATGAAACCAAGATTTTCCACTCAGTGTGGAGTATCCAGAAATAATGCTTAAAAATATGGTATAAAAATAGGTCTTCAAGTTATGAGTTTTAAAGTTTTTAACACAAAATTTAATTATCGTATCATAGATACAATTCTAAGGAATGTGCACACTAAAAGATATGGCATTATATTTAATCGTTTAGTCACTATAAACATAAGTAATCTCCAACGTGAACCTTCTTGCCGAAGCGTCGAATTTTCCATTTTCGAGGTGTAGAACGCGAACGAATGACGTCAATACAGAACCTTTCCTTAACTCAAGATTGGTTGTAAGGAATTCTCTAGCGACGATTCGAAATGACGCCAAGATTTCGTCATTCCAGCGCTCTACGTCATTATCGTGCTACACGTTTATGTTGCTGAAGCTGTCTATTCACTATATATTTACCTGGAAGCTGTTTAAATAAAATCCGTCTTTTTATTAAAAAATAATGAATTTTTCATTGTACTTTTATGAAAATAATCAAAACTTCATAAAACAATCAAAACTTTCAATGGTTGACAATTCGATATATTTTCTCCTCTTTCTTATACGGAACTACAATTGTTGCGAAACTGACTTTATCACTGTTGATATATATTGATAATTTCTAACAATTTACTAATTTATCTAATTTTTCATAAAACGATACTGTCAATCCATACATTATAACGAATATCATGCAGACGTATCAGCTACGGTTATATAAATCAAATTTGAATAAATTAAAAATCAAACCGAAAATTTGAAAATTTTACTCCCATGGAATATATATTTTTTCCAAGTAAGTTTTATAAAAGCTTATTACTAAATTTTTATAATTAAATTAATGCCAAATAATTTTGGCTATTTCAAATTTCATTGTAATTACTAATCCATTTGTTCTGAATATAATTTATTTATTCATAAATAAATCATATTCTGAACAAATCATATAGTCAACTTCTAAGAAGTTGAGCTTTGAACCGCAAAAGTCTATTCTAAAAAATAGGGGAGAGGTTAAAAATCGAATATTCTACTTTGTGCCTGTTAACGGCACAAAGTAAGAACCATACAATAAAATAATTACAGATAGGTTGAGCTTTGAACCGCAAAAGTCAATTCTAAAAAATAGGGGAGAGGTTAAAAATCGAATGTTCTACTTTGTGCCTGTTAACGGCACAAAGTAAGAACCATACAATAAAATAATTACAGATTACATTAAATAAATCAATCACAAAAAACGTTTAAAAATACTGTATACTGTAAGTTTTAAGGCTATATTATAAGAATGCATAATATTTATAGAAAAACATGCTAATTTTAACTGATATTATACTTTATATGCTCATATCCATAAGATTTCACTTTTTATTCTTGAAAACATACTTAATTAAAAATTATTGTATATATTACTCTACCAAGTGGTTCCCAAACTTTCTATACCCATGAATCCCTTCTTATAGAAAAAACCTAACTGAATCTCCAAGTGAAATAGCTCTACATAAGTGCATAATAGAAAAATTAGAAATTTAACTTTGATGTCTTGAATGGTAAGTGTTGACATAAAAATAAAATATAAATAAAACATTTTGATATTTAAAATACAGTCAAACCCCATAAGATGCCACCATCCGTTTGGGGAAGATTTTGGCGTTAATAGATATTGGCAGTTTATCAAGAACACGTAGTATAGAAATGAAAACGAACTCCAAATTTATTAAATTTAATAAAATACAATACGGTTTATTTTTAGCATCCAAACTTGACATTTCTAAAAACTGTATACTATACAGTATATATGGATGGAGAGATGAGATTGTTAATTTTACATCAAGTGTTGGATCAGAGAGACTGTAGACAGGAAGAACTGGAAATTGCTTGGAGAGATCTTCATCCTGCAGTGGATTGATAACGGTTGATTATTATGATGATATAATATATAAACAACAAGTCCCATCAACTGTTCTGATCCTCTGTTTTGAGTTCTCTGTAAAACACAATGTACGCAATAAACGATCTGATTCTTACGATCTTAAATTTTCTACAACCTAAGAGTTGAATCCAGGATTAAAGAGACACCTGATAAACCTTTACCTCCATCTCTTCCATCCGCTAGTTAGGAATGAATCCAGAGAGCTTTTAATAATGTATATACAGCACTAATGAACTTCGGGATGTAAGTCATTTTAAATGCCCCTGCGGATTAACGAGGACAAATACAATACCAAAAGGAATACAGTGAAATGTGTTAAAATGACCACCTTGATACAGTGTCCAACTGTCTAATGTGTATATTGACCACTCAGTTAGTTTTAAGAAATTTTAACCTACTAAAGTGACCAATAAGATTAATTTCATGGAGGAATTATTGTATAAGTATGATATGAATTTGATAAGTATTCAATTAGAATTTTTGTTAGGATAAATAATCTCTTAACCAGTATATATTAAAAATTAAATATTATAATACTACTGTATATGTACCTTTATACAGTATTTTAATTTAAGTTTTACTATGTTAAATGTACAGTCGGTTGCAGAAAGATTTGTACCTAAGCGGAAGGTGTTCGGCTTCCTTCCAATACTTCAAAGCAATGTGATTCATCAGGCAGATCATTCGAACTCGCCGAGTATCGGATGATTCCATTAACTTTTTTTTGTAGCAACGGGGGTGGGTAATTTTAATTGCACGTGTGTTAATTTTTTTGTTGGCAAGATGACTTTGGATGTTCTGTAGGGAATTTTTATTTTATTAATAATGAACTAATCTATTTTGTTATTAATGAAACAAAAATGGTGCACATTATCACTAATATTATATTCGCAATCAAGAGATAAGTTCTTAAATGCTTTTATGTTTTGTTTTTCCGAAAGATGTTTAAACCTACCAATATTAGAAAATATTAAAAGATTTTAGCTAATACTGGAAGTAGTAATATACTAAGATGGGAGTGGTACGGATGGCCGTGTCATGGCCACGATGACGTCACAGCGTACAGATAGCACTGTTGTAGAGTTGCTGTCATATTGCCCGAAAGCTGACAGACCAATAACTGTAAATGTTTATTTTTAAAATAATCAAACCACTAAAGGATATTGTGTCATTTATTGACAACAGTATCACTTTTTAATTTTCAGTTTTTTTGATGCTCTTAAAATAAAAAAAATTTAAGATTTTAGATTTTTTCCTTTGGATTTTCCTTTGACCTAAATGTTATCTCCATGCTAACTTTGAAATTTATACACCCAGTGATTAAGGCTGGGAATTTCCAATACTCACATATGCTATCAAGCAATATATATTCAATAATATAAAAATGATGAAAATATGCAAAAAAAGAATGGTAAAAAAATATTTACTTTTTCTACAAGGAAGGAGCAATAGTTTAATTTTTTTTAATGTTTAAAACATGTTTAGAGGTATAAGTACTTAGATTTCTGGAAGTGGTACTGACATAAAGGATAGAGTTCTGTTTAAGTTTTAGTGAAATAAAATAGACATCACAAAATCTAGAATTTTGTTTAGGGTCCTTATAAATGACTAAGATATGATGAAGAGATGAACAGGATGAAACAGGTAGATTTAAACCAAATTTAGATGTAAGCTGTTTAATTTTATAAGCGAGAGCCAAAATAAATGGACTGTGAAGTGAGTTTGAGGCTGACAATAGATTTGAGACAAGAAGTAGGTAAAAAAAAGAGTTAATTGAAGTTTACAGTTAAGAAATAAAAATTTAGCAGTAGAATAACTAGCTGCTAACATAGCAGATTTTGAGATTTAATTCAGTGTTTCTGATTGACTAGAAGAAAGGCTATAAGTATAGGAAGTATGGCAAATAAGGGGAATAATAGCTGTATCCTTAAAGTAACCAAACTGATATGAATTGGATGGGGGAAAGTTGAAGATTTGCTTATAGGTTTATGCAAAATAGAATATAGAAAAAAAAGTACCAATATTGATAATAAGTTGAGGAAGGAAATGGAATTCCCAGTTTGATAATCAATAGAGAATAGACAGTTTCAAAGTAGATTTGAAGAGATGGAATTGATCATGGATGCTCTGCCAAAGTAAAAGACCATATAACAGATATAAAAAGCAGGTTAAAGTATACATAATATTTAATATTCAAACATGAAATATAAAAAATTTTACTAATATATTTTTGTGGTAATCATCACAATTATGTTTATAGTGTCAGTTAAAATGATGAATTTATTACAGGTATTCCCCAACTTATATAAGAGCCTGAAGGTTTTTACATAATTTGAAATTTACAGAAGTTGGAAAAATAATTAGCAAAATTTCTGAAGCAAAACTACTGGAACTAATGGATCCTTGGGATTACCTATACCTTGTTATGGCAAAATATTGTTTTCTGACTGAAAGGAAGATAATGCTGCATGAATCAATATCATATCAATATTAGGATACTTAAAATTAAATAATGTCAAACCATAAACCAAGTAACATGAACTTTTAAATGTAAACCAACATGTTTAAAAATATATAACTTACAAATACAATAAATTGTTATGGTCTTTATTCCAAAAAAGATTTTTTTTTTTGGAGATATAACCATTTTTGTATTTGTAAAAAGTTCTGCTTTACGGAAGTTCCCAAAAAAGATTTTTTTTTTGGAGATATAACCATTTTTGTATTTGTAAAAAGTTCTGCTTTACGGAAGTTGATATATGTATGAGAATATCTGTAATTTGCTAACCCTAGACTGTCAAGTTTTCATATCTGAACAGAAAAATAAGTCAGTTGACTATATTACTTTGTCTTTTTTTTCTTCTATATACACAATTATGTAAGCAATTAATTCCTTTTTTTTTTTTTTTTTTTTTTTTTTTTTTTTTTTTTTTTTTTTTTTTTTTTTTTTTTTTTTTTTTTTTTTTTTTTTTTTTTTTTTTTTTTTTTTTTTTAAAGCTTTGTTATATCCTTTTAGGCTCAGCATCTTTATTGATTGGTCATTTCCTTCATTGGTCAAAAGAACTTATGAAATGAGAAAAGAATAAGAGCATGCAGTTCAATGGCAATCAATACACGTAAAATATTTCAGACTTACAGCTGTATTCATCATCTCGAGTTAAATGACGAATTAGTCAACTCGAGGTAAATTGTAACTTTGGGTCAGATGCGAGGTTAACTCTCATTGGTATTCAGGAAGAATATTAATCCTTGAGTACGCGAATTCTTGGGTTAGCCTTTCCAAATACTACTGTTTACGAGATTAAATGACAATCCGTTTGAGACAAGCGATGTGATTGGCTTTCACAAATCACATGATATACGTAAGACAAATAGAGGGAGAAATAAATCAGAGACATAATTTTACTAATTTCTAAAGAGAGATGTTATTGCAGTTAACAGAAACATATATTTCCATTATCAAAAATAAAAAAAACCAACACGATGATGATAAAAGAAAAGGAGAAACCTGATGAGTAATTGAGGAAGAATTTGATGGAATCCCAGAAATAACCGTACGAACAATGAAGCAATTTTGGGATTGTTATAGAAATTAACAAGAAAGCGATCAGAGAACGAGTTAAAAATAAAATTGAGTTTTTAAAACTGGTGGTGGATTAAATATAAACAAAGACGTTTATTCAGTTTGGGGAAGATCGCTATCAATGGGGGCATTAACACAGTCACTCGAAAATGCGTGTGATAGCGTTTCCTAATAAGCCTATATTACAGGTAAATATTTTATATTAGCTCTTTCAATTAGCATTAGTTATTCATTATACGGTATATTTGAAAATATTTAGGCTAATCTTATATTAAACATAGGTTTATCTAATATAGTAGTAGCGGAAATGATACTCGATAAAAATCCAGATTCTGTTTTGATTTCTGAAGTATCTGTTTCGAAGGAGTCATTGCATAATTTCTCAAACTTTGAACTGATAACTTATAGCCGATTTTATCGACCAATTTTTCTATAATGTCCTTTTGTAAACAATATCGACAAACAAACTCGTCAAGACTACTTCATTTCTTCTTTTAATCCAATTTCGTCTAATTCGATTATTAAAATGTTGTAAAAATTCTAAATTTTCTATCATTTCTTCGTCACTACTGCTACTAGTAGCTATCTTAACGAAAGTTGCTCAATCAATGCATGCGCAAAAATCAAGGTTAATTTCTAACCCGCCGTGCTCTGGAGATAAGAGTTAACTCCATTTTCCTGGGTTACTTGAGATGGTGAATACCAACTTTACTCTAACCCAGATTGTAACTCTAACTCTAACCCTAACTCGAGATGGTGAATACGGCCATTAATCATATTGACTTATAACCTGGATGATTTTAGCTATAGCTCATTGCAAATTGATATATTATTTACAGAAAAAATTCATTAGTTAGATCATTTCTATTATTGTGAATTGGTTCTTGTATATTATCATCATCAATTTCAACCAGTCCTGTTTCAGAGCTTGACACGGCAACCTTTTTTAATAGGAGGGCATATTTCAGAAATGTGGGAGTTCAGTGAGCACTGTAGCACGCTATGTTAGATAGAGTTTACGAGGATAGTGGGGATAGAAAATAGTTCACTATATGCTGCATCAGATGTCTCTAGTACTTGAAAATCGTTTCATCTAGTGTTACATAGATGTTGCTAAAGACTAGGTTTATAACAAATCGGGTTATCCCCTCATCGTTATCAGATTCGTAACCTCCCCGATTTTCATTGCCATGATTTTTTGTCACTGCTTTAGCTGTAATCTCTACCTTAAACTCAGAATTCTGTAGCCAATCGATCAAACGTTGGATAGCATCCATTTCAACAGTACTTTTATTATAACTTTTCTTTAAGGTATTAGTAATTACAAACTGATTAAAATTAAAATAAGCACTCCTTCCTGAATACACTTGATAATAGTGAACAGTCACAACACTCCCCCACATAAATGCACAATGGACAACAGTCACAAAAGAACAGCACATTTCACGTCAACAACTATCGCCATATCACATGGACAGGAAGGACCTCTCTCGGATAAAGAATGCCAGCTTATTTTTATAAGTAACAATATTTGCATAAATAGTTATCACAAAAAAAATTTTTTTGCCAAAAATTGCAAAACCCATGTATAAGCCTACCCAGACTTTAGCACTTAAGATTTGATAAAAATCCAATGTCCAATGCAAATACTGATGATGAAACTGACTTCGAAAAATTTTTAGATCAAGCAGACCATTTCCCAGCGTCCAAAAAAGAAGAAAACTCGAGTCTGATACTGGAAAAGTAAACCTACAAATATATTGCAAATAGCATATTTCAAGGTGGAATTTAACAAAGCTCTAATAGAAGTTGAATGTTTAAGGTGGAATTTAACAAAGATCTAATAGAAGTTGAACGTTTTGACAGAAATCTAAATTAAATGTTAGAGAGGCCATAGCATAGAGAGTATTTTCCTCACTCCATTTGATCAGAGCTGATGAGAGAACTGCAATGACAGATGAACTTATTGAGGCTGTTTTATTTATTAGAAATAATGCTTAAATTTAATATTGGTATTTGCCTATTTGATATGTAATTAAAATTTAAAACTCTAAAAGGAAGCTTTTACTTTTTAATCCAGTGTTAATTTTATTTTAATAGGCATTTATACTAGTTAGAACTTGAAACGTTACTTAGAAATTATATTAGTAATTTTGGCATGACTAAATGCTTCCAAGGAGAGAGATTTATTATTATTATTCAAATTTCAACAGCAATAAAACAAATCATGTAAAATTTTAGGACAAGCATTTCTCTTTTCAGTGTATTAAAGTTGCTAACTGTTATCTCATTTGTTGATTTTGTAAATTGTAACAACCTATACATAGCCCAAATTTTGGATAATCTTAAAAATTGTAAGAAAGTATGGGCCTACCTAGTATCTACAGCCAAAGTGTCATAAAATTAATGTAAAGCAGCCAGAAGAATCACTTGCAATAATAAAATACATTTACAATATTAACTTTAACTATACAGGAGTCAGAATCAGACCTTAAAAATTTTAGGGAGTCGGAGTCAGGGTCAGATTTTTTTTAAAAGGTGGAGTCGGATCATTTACTATCCGACTCTGCAACCCTGCTCATTATTATATAATGTTATTTCAATATCTTTGTAAAAAAAATGAAAGTAATTACAAATAAATGTTTTCCTTTCATTGCAATTTTGTTTAAAAATAATCGGCCATTCATTTTCTTTCGAATTGCACATTCGGCCTGCCAAACAATTTCAGTTTGAGACCACTGTGCTACATGACATTGAAGATGGAGAAAATAGAGGTATCCTTCATCAATCACCTCATTTTTAGGAGTGAACAAAATGCCTTTGTATTCTTTCTTGCTTTTCTTTCTAGGTATTGACAGTTTAACTAACATGTTTTCCATTTCCAGGTTGTCATGCATTGTTTTGCTTCCTTCTGTTACAATTCTTTTAATTGTCAATGTAGAAACATTAATAGCAAATGAAGTTTTGTTGAAGATGTCACTTAGTATAGATTTCTGCCTTCCAAAGTACTTATATATGTTTAAAATAACATTTCTAGCTTGACTGCACAATGTTTTTCCTTGCTTACAAACTATGCAATCCACCTTTACTGCTAAATACTAAAGGACTATGACATCATTTGTTGTATTTATTTAATTTTAAGTGATTAGAAATTTAATTTAATATTTAATAGCATAACCATGAAATGGTTAATTTGACAATTTTTAAATGATAACAAACCCTTTCAAATTATTAGCAATAGTAAAAAAGTAAACTGCTATTGGATAAATGAAACAGAAACCCACTATTCTATTGGATAGTTTGACCTTTGCAATCCATAAGATCTTTACCATATAAGGCAGACTATCTTTAGTTGAAAAGAGTATAGTCTGTAATCCAGAACTGTTTTAAAGTGTGACTATGTGGAAAAGCATGAAGAAAGGTCAGTCAGACATTACAGAGTTGACAGAATTTATTTGTTAAAGATAATTTCATATAAGATGAAAATTATGTTCAACTGGGAGCAAACACTTGGCTTAGAATTTATAGCCTATGTATTTATAGGCCAGGAGCTTTCAACATATGTGCTGCATGTTGGAGAAATGTGTGGTGAGATGGAAAGTAGAAGTTGCATGAAGGAAGGGCAAGGTCATAGTGATGGTGTTTATGACAATTTAAGCTAAGCCCAAACCAGTGCCAAGTTTTACCAAAGCATTTTGTGCATTCAAAGTGATGAAGTTTTTGTATGCTTACAACATCACTGACTAAGCAAGCATCATGTATATTGAAAGTTTATCGTTTGATTGGAAAAGTGTTACTAAACAAATGAAAATTAATGACTTTCTAAAAAACGAAAAATACAGATTGGACTTGACAGTGGAAAAAATCATTGGTGTATAATTTTGATTTAGTAAATATGTACAGACAAATGTGACTGTTTTTGCCATTTTATATAGACCCCTGAATCTATTGTTTTCCTATATCTATAGTTTTTTTCAGGTTTAACAACAAAAACAATGAATTATATAATATGGTGAGTCATATATAGTTAATTGTATGATATTGTGTATACAGTGAAACCTGATTCAACAATGAATGAGATTTCACTGTATATGCAATATTAGTAATAATAAGCTGTGTGAAAGTGTATTCAGATATGACAAAGTAATTACAAGACATACAGCTCTACTAGCAAGTATAAAGTTATTTATTAGTGTAAATTACATTTTCGGATCTTTCTACGATCCCTCTTCAGTACCATTCATTTAACTATACACCATATTTAAAAGAGCATTAAAAATATAATATACATTTTTCATAAAATGCAATAACAGAACGGTTTACATAACAGAACATTCAATGTTCTGTTATGTAAACCGTTCTGTTATTGCGTTTTATGTGTGCAATTAATACACACATATTGTCTTATGTGTGCAATTAATACACACATAAGACAATACACAATGATTCAAATCATTGTGTATTGTCTTATGTGTGTATTAATTGCATCGATCAATCATGGGGCTTACTGATTACATCATACTCATAAAGCAAGGATTATCTATGTTTAGATTTAAAATTTAAAAAGATCTTAAAATATTTTTAAGATAAAATTCTGTGAATTGAAATTTTAAAAAATTTATTTTATGAATGTTGTTTTTAAATTATAAAATATATTTATATATACATCTTTTCTTTTAATTTAGATTAATTTATAAATTACTATTATGTGAGGAGTTTGAAGTTGAAGTTATCAAAATTTATATTATGCCAGGTTCCCATTCCAGTCATGAAAATGTTGAATTCACAGGTATTTATATGTTGTTATATACAGTTTTTTATATATTCACTTTTTTTTTGAACTTTATCAGATATTTCAGATTTTATATATTTTGAATGAAATTTTAAAAATAGGAAAAATATAAAAAATAATCTAAATCCTTCATATAAATTAATCACAAAAAAATAAGTAAAATTATAAAAAAAATGTTATTTATAAAAAATTTATATTTTTAAAATAAAAAAAATGTAATGATATTTTTGCTATATTTTTTATATAAAAAATAAGAATATAGAAATACTAAATTTTTTTGCACATTGTATTTAATGTTTATTATTATGACACCATATAGTACAAGAAAAATTTTAAATATTTTAAGGAAAAATTTTATTATTTGTATAAAGAAAATTAAAGTACATACAGAGTCCCTGACTTATAATAGTCCATATTTATAGCAATAATTATTTATGAGGAAATTCTGACTTATAACTGTTACCATTATTGATTTTGTAATAATGGCAGTCATTCAAACAAATGGCTGTCTGGCCTGCCATATGAAAACACTATACATTTGTCCTAGAGCAGGGGTGGCCAACTTGTTTGTCATTAAGATCGACTTTATATGTTAACAATGAGTTCGCGATCTACCTTTGAAATTCTTCGTTTGATGATGAGAGTAGATAGGAGCCAAAACCACATATCCCAAAACGAGATATCCGGCAGCGGCGAACGTTTCTTCCTTTCGTTTTACTCATAAATCTGAAACACAATACTTCAACTTCAATCTCACAACTATCAATTCATAGGCGCCATGTTGGAATCGTCAGCGAATTTAGAATTTTGTCTAAATGCTCTGCTGCTACCTGCGGCATTGTCAGCGAATTTAGAATTTTGTCCAAATGCTCTGCTGCTACCGGCTTATTCTGTTTTGGGCCATATCAGACAATAAAGCAAGTTTGGCTTTAGTTGTCTAGAGAAGGCACTATATAGTTGAAATTTTGGCTTTAGTTGTCTAGAGAAGGCACTACGCAGTAAGAGAGACGTCCGATAACTTACAAAGATCGACTACAAATCGTTTTTTGGCTTTAATTGTCTAGAGAAGGCACTATACAGTAAGAAAGTCATCCGATAACTTACGACGATCGACTATAAATCGTCCTGCGATCGACCAACCTGTTGGCCACCCCTGTCCTAGAGTATTGGTATTTAATTCTGAATTCCATATTTCCAGATTTTTTTCAGAATGAATTCATATGGGGTCAAAGTCTGGCCCCATTCAACTCCATCCTTCATCTGATTGCCAACTCTTACCACAGGTGTGAGTGATTTATGCTGAGCACTACAGTACTTAGTACTTAATTAGAAGGAAAATGGTGTATAATTTGTGTAAAAAATAGCAGCCCTGCCAAATTTCAATTCTTCTTTAGTTAGATGTTTTTGTTTCACTTCCAAAATATTTCCTGAAATGTTTATAATGAAATCATATATTATAAAGTAATTCTGGATCCAATCCTGAGTTCTCTGGATCCAGGAATGAATTTCAGTCCCATGTTGCAGAAAACTTCCTTGATGAATGAGAGGATATTTATCCTCCTATTGTAAAGTCCTGTTGCCTCTGTTATAGATAATGGAAGTTTATAGTTGAGTCTGGAATGGATTTCATTTTGTAATATTCAGTAAATTGTTGGAAAATGGTGTTAAAAAAGAAGTTTGCTTATTTTTGCTGTAAAAATTGGGCATACAAATGTAACTTATTCATTTTACTTTTTATTTTTGCCTAGAACAGTGCTTCTTGGTTTATAGTACTGTCATTTATACTGTGAGCTTAGATATACAATGGCTCTTTCTTATTCCCCATCCCTTTGAAACAGATTCTGAGAAAAATATAAAACCAAAACTAACAATATTTAAGAACTATCATTGTCATATATAGTAATAGTGAATTATGGCTGGTTGGCTGGATATATAGCTATCTCTTTTGCAGTCAAAACACTATATTGATTTCTATAAATAGAGTATCATTAGAAAGTTCTAATTCTCCAATTTCTCTCACAGCTAAATTTTTATTGATATTAATAATTTAAAAATTAAGGAATGAAAATTAAGTTAAAATTGTAGTTCCTCTAAAAAAACAAAATCTGTAGATGGAATTGTAACCTAATAATGGCTGCCATCTAATGAATTTCCTATACAAGTTTTCCAGTGATACTCTAAAATTATAAGTAATCTTATAACTTTATCAACAATCACAAGATTTCCATTCATTTATATGAGTAAGTAATGTCTTGTTATTATAATTTATGGTAAAATGATAGGAATTTGAATTAATATTGATAATTCTGATGATAATATACTGTGTAAAAATTTCAAAATATTTTGAAGAAAATTAAATTTTTTTTATACCATAATTTGTCAATTTTGGACAAACTTTATGATTTTTTGTTAATTTTTTGTATAATTCTGGTGTTTGCAGTTGCTCTTGTCATAAATATATGATGCAAACAACAAATTAATATCATTTAAAGTTCACACACACTATTTTACATTCATTTTTATTATTATTATTATTATTAAAAAATGCACAGCTATATTTATTGTGCTCAACAGTGTAAAATTATAAGTTTTTAGACTACAGTGGTACCTTGGTTAACGACAGTAATGCGTTCCAGGATTACCATCGTTATCCAAGGCACGATTCCCCATAGGATTTTGATCGAAAATTGATTAATTCGTTCTGGTTCTTTCCCACAACCATAGTAAGTATTAAAATGCATATAAAACTCATTTAAAATGTCCTAAATATATGGAAAGTATCATTTATTTATTATATTTGCTACAAAAAAAGTTAACATTAATAAAATGAATTGTTCATGAAAACAGTTTTTGATTACCAATCTTCACCAGGATGACAGTTGGGCTCACTTCAGAGTTTTTTGACAAACAAACTCGTAAACACTGATTAGCAGCTTATAGATTCAATGATTATTGATAATACTTAATTTCTATTAACATAGTTCTAAGCTTCTACTTAACATATAGAATGGGTTGGGTTATTCTCACACATGTCATCACATACGTTAAGTTGGAATGGTTCTTTGTTTTTTCTACTTTTTGCTTTTAATTTTGGCCCAGAACAGCTCCCTTAGTACTCTATTTGAGTGGAAAGGGGCAATCAAAATTTAGCCAACAAACTTACCATACAAAAGAAAAGATGCATGGAAAGTGTCCATTTTTGTGTCTGGTTTTTATATTACATATTGAATGTTGATTATATCTAATGAGGCCTGCCACAATGTAGAGGAAGGAGAAAGACAAACCAGGATTGGATTTTCAAATAATTTTTTCAGGGTGGAATTTGATCCTAGGTCCTTTAATTGAAAATTTTAAGCTTTCACACAGTGAATTCGATTGATTTAGGAATTAAATGATGTTACAATATGTTCTTAAACAATATTGCATATTTGAATTAGCATTCATGTAAAATATGATTGTCTGGTTTTATGATTACATTATAGATTTCCAATATGTTTTCTGTCTGTTTTGCAGAAAATGTAAGAAAAAGCAACTTTATTTTATTCTGCTACCTTAAAAACTTTAATTTTATAATTAATTAATTTAGATTTGCCCAACAAACAAACGGGATAAACCATTTTCGAATCAACCAAACAATTCAGCCAAACTTCCCCTGGCGGACAAAGTTTAAATATATTAAAATAAATATTTTTGCAACTATACGGATTTTATTTTGCTTCAGTTAATAACAACATAACATGATTATAATTAAAAATGCTATTTAAAAATTCTATTTTCTAATAGTTATATAAAAGTATGATGAATTCAGAAAATTAATTTTTTTTAACCTACTTTCCGAAGGAAAACGAAGCGTATAAGATCATGTTACCCGCAATTTCTGTGTGTTCTTATTAATAACTTTTAAACTAATAAGAGGATTTTCATGAAACTTGGTAATAATTTTCTTTCTTGAAAAGTAACTTTAAATTTGTGTCATTTGACCATTTAAAATGACAGGCATCCAAACTTCTGAGATAATCTCTTAATTTTAATGAAATTTAGCAAGATAGTTTGATCTTTAAAGATAATCTCGATGACATATCAACAAAGTTTTTAAAAATGTGATATTTTAAATATTTAACATAATATTAAGTTAATTTTAAAAGCGAACATTCAATCATCAAAATTGTTTGATAGAAATATATAAAATTCAGCACGGTGGTTAGGGCATTAATAACAAATTTAGAGTGAGTTTATTTAACCCTGCATATATTTATATTTTTAAAAATAGAGGATGCTCAATTTTCTGAGGTTTTCCTGCAATAATTATGGAATATTTATTACATACACTCAACACATAATTTTAACGATATATATTTTAATCCCGTATCTTTTATCATTTCTTGCGTCAATTTTGACTTTGAAAATATATTTTATATTATCAAACTATCAAAGTTTTGCATATGATATTACGATTCAAAGAGCTTTACTTTCATATTTGCACTTATTCATTTTACTTATTTATCTTTGGATCGTATATAATCAAAGAGCTTTACTTTCATATTTGCACTTATTCATTTTACTTATTTATCTTTGGATCGTAATTTTGCATTTGCAATTGAAATTCATAATAACAAACTAATATTAATTCCCTACGAAAGTAATTTTAAATGTAAAGTTTCATTTTTTTCTTTTATGTAATGCATATTTGCTTTTGGAAACTTCATAAATGCTAATATCTTGCTAAGCATGACCTTAAATCTTTAAATTCGAATTGGATATTTAAGTTAAACTGCTAAACTTTAACCAATTATCCGGTGGTAAATCAAAATACATAAAAGTAAAATAGAATTATCAAAATCTATCGTTTTCTCATTGTTATCCAACATCAGACTCGTTTGATATGGAAATTTTTAATAGATACATTCATTATCCATTCGTTGTTTTCATCTCAAAAAAATTCTGTAATTTGCATACTTTTAAATCTCGAATGCGAATTTAAAATGCATAAGTTCATTAGCAACAGTATTAAATAAGCAAACACTGAAAAAATTTGTTTATTACCGATTAATGTAATTCATTTAATTACGGTGTGATACAATTAAAATTAAACTAACTTCATTTAAATTTATTAATTTGAATATATGCATTTTATATATAATTTTTTTTCATTTTAAATTATCGTTGCATATCATTAGGTCTGTCTTAACACATTTTATTAAAAAAATTAATTATTCTTTTATGAAGAATTTTAAAGGCTTTAGCGCAATTGTTATAAATTCAATGTCCATTAATCATTTTTCACAATAACATTTAATATATTATTTGCATTATGTAACTTGTAATGTATAAGTTAAAACATGCTTGTTAAATATATTAGTCCAATATTATTAAATTATTTGATATTACAATATAGCATAGAAGTTTATTTAACAGCTATCTAGTGAAGTTATTAATTCATTTAAATAAATTAAGTTACTTTTTCACAATTTCTGCATATGAGAAAATAATAAAGATGAAAATAAATATATATATCCAATTACAGTAGGAAATAATAAAATAAAATGTTTTACATTCTTCACATAAATTATCAAGTGTGTTTAAAATTTTTTAAAGGTATTCTATATAATATGAAGTAATTCTATAGTACAAAGAAATTTAAAAATTTAAATAAATAAATGAAGAATTCGTGTCTTTTTTATTTTAAAAATCTTTAGAAAAAGGATAAACCAGAGAATAAAGAGGTTACACTAACAAACGAAGAAATTACGAGGTACTTACGTATTAAAGCCACCGCGGCAGAAGTTGCGCAGCTGCGGTGGCATTAATACGTAAGTACCAATTACGATTTCAAGTACAGTGGTACCTCGCAATTCGACATTTGAGTTTCGCATGTTGGCGCATGCGCGTGCATGAAATTGTGTAATGTCATTTGCTATTTGTCAGTTCTTTTTGGGCTACTTTGGTGTTTGCCCGTGTTGTTTGTGTTAATTTTCAATTCCACATTTTTCAGAAAGTAAAAATATTGTTTGTGTTAATTTTCAATTCTACATTATTCAGAAAGTAAAAAATTTGGTACATTTTTCAGAAAGTAAAAAGTTTGTAATTATTATTATTTTTCAAGTGAGTTGATTCAAAGATAACTGACCAGAGGAATAATTCCGAAAAGAACAACACTTGCGGATTCGAAGAGAACTGACCAGAGGAATAATTCCGAAAAGAAGAACACTATTTGTAATTATTATTAATTTTTTGAGTGAAATGTAAGGATGGGTTCAATATTGGTAATTATTATTATTTTTTGAGTGAAATGTAAGGATGGGTTCAAAGAGATAATTATTATTATTTTTTTGAGTGAAATGTAAAGATGGGTTCAAAGAGTAATTCCGAAAAAAAGAACACTTGATTGAGTAGAGATGAAGAAAAAAATGTAGATAAAGTGCAGAAATGTAGAACAGTTAAAATGTAACTCGAATATGACGTTCCTAGAACAACTGTGGCAACGTTTTGCCACAGAGAGAGAAGATTATGGGTGCTAGGCTGTCTGCTGGAAGACTTCATTCCAACATTCAAGGCTAATAAATTATGTGTTGTATATAAAATAGTATATTTTGTAATTTAATTTGTTATACAATAGTAAAATACATATAATAAAGTAAATATTATTATACAATAGCAAACCACATATAATAAAGTAAATAATATAGTGTATCTCTCTCACCTCACCAGTTAGGGTAGTGGGATGGGGACTGATAACGAATTAATATATTTTACATAGACTTATATGGGAAATAGTGTCCCTCAACTCGACAGTTTCTTAATTCGACATTACTTCGGCGACGGATTAGTGTCGAATTGCGAGGCACCACTGTATAGTATTTAGAATTTATAAATGTTATTTTCAAAAACAGGATGAAAGGGGAGCCTGCTATTAAATTAATTTATGATAAAACGTATAGCAGAAGTATTTTCGTACAGTTTGAATAAATGGAGTTTTTACATATTCTAATAAATTATTGTTGTGTAAATAATGATGAACGAATTCACTTTAAACTTAACTGTTGTAGAAGTCAAGCTTCTTTTCTTCCTTTCAAAAATAATTGATATTTATATGAAATATTTTATTTTTTAGAACAGAATCTATTATCGATTTGTTTTTTAAGTATATAAATATTCTATAATGATATAACTATCTAAAAACTTGAATTCAAATAAAATTTCTCATAAAAAATTCGGAAAGTTACCTTATTCTTTATGAGAATAAGGTAACTTTACGAATTTTTTATGAGAAATTTTATAGCGGGCTTTATGAGCCCGCTATAAAACAATATCAAATCATAAAATTTAAATTTTGTGATACTAATATTTATACTTGTTAATCTTAATTAAATTAATTTTTATAGCTAAAGTTTCTAATTATAGCAGTTAATTTATCATAGATTCAATTTCCAAAATTTTGAATCACAGATATTTTGTAATTATAATGATTTTTTGCCTTTCAAAAAACAATTTTATATGCAATCTAGTGATTTTATGATTATTTAGATTGCAAAATTAATTGTACTATCTAACTGCTATCATATACAACAGAATGTTAAAATCATAGGAATTATTTAAAACATTATATCTACAGCATAAATATTTCTTCAATAAGGAATTATATTTCTTTCATTAAAAATGATTATAATTATGATAAAACAAATCATTACATTAAAAACAAAGAAAAATATTTTGATATATTTTTATACTGTAGGCCATGAAAATTTTCAGAATTCAGAACTGATAAGTGGCATATTTTTCTCTATTGATTTTCCTTTTACTTTTACATCGCTTTGCTTCGAAAAATCAAGGCTTTCTTAGGGTTGCTTAACTTTTGAAAAATCACTTCCAAATTTTTGAAATCCCTATTTTTTGATATTTTAAAGATATCATTAGATTCACTCATTGATTTTCATTCTTTGTCTTGAATTAAGGACAAAAGTTTTTTAAGGCCATTTTGCCATTCCATTTATAGTCTGCGAGATGGTTATATTCAAGATAATCATGTAAAAGCTGCATATTGATGATATGTTGATTAAAATAGAATACAGTTTATTACAATCGTTTTATATTCCATCAAATATATAGCTAAATTAATTATAAATATTGTTGTATAAACTATAAGGAATCAAAACACATTCCATTAATTCTATTTCTTTTCATTATAAAAAGAAGAATAATTTAGATCGAATTTATGGTTCACATTAAAGGATTAGCTATGACAAATTATAATACAGCATGTAACATTCTTTTATTTAATATTTTTGTAAAAAAAATAAATCATTATTATTTTGCCAATTAATAAATGAAATGTTAACTATAATATTTATAACATACAGAAATCTCTTGATTAGTGCGGGTTTGAATAATGCGGTTTTGATTAGTGTGCAAAAAAATTTGAGGCTATCTCTTAATATATGCGGTGTCAAATTTGATTAGTGCTGCTTCAATAAGTGCGATTTTTTTTGCAAACCCTTCAGTTTCCAACGCTTTCCAGACATTCAGTTTCCAACGCTTCAGCGTTGGAAACTGAATGTCGGGGATTGTAGTCTATATATTTAGAGCACTGCAATAAATTTATTTATTTTTTTAATTCTGTTAATATTACGACTTTCGTCATCTAATTGTTTTATTTTAATTCGTTCGTAATTTTATTTATTAATGAAAAATCTAATAACCTATATAATAACAGCCATTTCAATATTATATAGCCAGCCTTGTCTTCAGTTCCTCTCCAGTACTCGATGTCTACGGACGTGCAATTATTTTTTACAAAATTTATGCAATTTTGTAAAAAATAGTGAAAAATAAATTTTAATTTTCCTAAAAACCAATATTTTCCCCAAAACCAATACCTGAAGCTATGGAGAGAAGTAAAGTGATGCACCAAAAACAACCAGCCTGATAGTGAGAGGTGAGGGGATTCATTGAAATCAAGCACCCCAAAGGGAACAGAAAACTACTACATCCATGTTGTTACTCCTGGGTAATACTAAAAGTAGTGAATGCTTTTACAGATCAAAGTAATAAGGTCATTAAAAAATGTGATAAAAATTATGGTTTCCTGTTGGTAAAATCTTTTGACCTGAAAATAACCTTGACCTTTGACCTAAACCTTAAGGTCAAGGGTATATCTGATTGTGAAATTTTCTGCTCTTTCCATTGCTGGGGTTAAAAGTATGTCTTCCCATTTAAAACAACCGACTTGAACTTCAAATGACGTTAAAGATCAAGGTCAAATTCAAGGTCATCAATTGATTGCCCCCTTCGAAACCCTATAACTTTTGTCTACAACTTTTCCAAAATAATCAGATACAATTAAGATATTTTGTTGTCTCAAGATAAAAAACTCTCCCTGTATAATGCAATATAGATACGTTTTGAGAGAGGAAAAAAATAAATGTTTATAATTTTGATATTTTCCAGGATTCATTATAATTTATTCCCATTGGTTTTTTAGTTTGATTAGTGCGGTTTTGATATATGCAAGATCGGAAGAGCAATACATGTTTATAATTTTGATATTTTCCAGGATTCATTAATTTATTCCCATTGGACTTTTTTAGTTTGATTAGTGCGGTTTTGATATCTGCGGTGTATTGCGAGATAGTTTAATTAATGCAGTTTTGATATATGCGGTGTATTGCGAGGATTTATTAACCATAGTTTAATTAGTGAGGTTTTGACATATGCGGTATATTCCGAAGATTTATTAACCCACTAATCAAGGGATTCCTGTATTAAATAAAGAATATAATTATTTCCAATAATTTTCCTAATT
Organism: Olivierus martensii; assembly: GCA_000484575.1. Lineage (NCBI taxonomy): Eukaryota > Metazoa > Arthropoda > Arachnida > Scorpiones > Buthidae > Olivierus > Olivierus martensii. Next base: position 29,933 of record AYEL01079095.1, read on the forward strand.
TTATTTAAATTAATTTATCAAGTTTATTAAGAGTTTATCAATAATTTGTATAATGTAATAAATAATAAATAACTAACGAATGTAATTTAGCGTGAATCGTGTTTGAAGTTTATAAAATTTATTAAAATATCATGCTTTGATTTCAACTAAACATTACAGTACTTTAAAATGCAAATCATTAATCGAATTGAAATGAAAAGAAACATTCAATGAAATCTAATAAAATTAGAAAAATTATTGAAAATAATTACACACTTTATTTATTATGTTATTAAAATTAATAATTCATATGTAAGTTTATCAATTAATTATTCCTTCTCAATCTTTTGAATTTCCTACCTGCTAAATTCTTCTTCTTCACTGTTGGTACTGAGGATATGTATAGTTTAGCTGCTAAATTCAAAGATTTTCCTATTTAAACTTATCATGACAATATGTAAATATAAAAATCACAGTGGATTTATTTATTATTTGAAGTTGTGATATTTTCATCAGATATTTTACCTTAAATTTATTCGTAGTTCTTAAAATATTTTAAATCTTATAAGTTTTCCCACCGAAATATATTTTCTGGAAATTTTTATTTGAGAAAAAATAAAATAAAAAAATTTAATATTTTCTGTATGAAAAACTTAATTATGCCTTTTATTATGATAATTATTATATTGAAATTAGTAGATGCAATGTGATTCATTTATTTAAAGGATTAAATTGATTGAAGTTAATATTTTTAGATTTACATCATAGATTAAATTTGCATAGAAATAGCATAAAAATTATTGTATTCGTCTACAATCATTGTTTATATCCTAGTTGTAAAAATTTTTTGAAGATAAAATATTTATATATCAAATATATTCATCATTTTAATATGGCCGTTTTTCCTCCTAAAGTTTTTTCATTATTTTATTCGTCTACAATCATTGTTTATATCCTAGTTGTAAAAATTTTTTAAAGATAAAATATTTATATATCAAATATATTCATCATTTTAATATGGCCGTTTTTCCTCCCTCTTAATATTAAGTCAGTGATAAATATCATTAAATTTGATACAGAAATCTATCTGGCGCAATCAGTGATGAAAATAGGCAAATAAATAATAGTAAAATGACCATTATTTGTATCACTAAATTGGTAATATGATAGAGGAATAATAATTTTTTATCAAACAATTTGAGCATTCAATATACATAAGAAAAATTTATTAAGATACGAATTAGGGATTATAAATTATATATTATTATATATAATAATAATCAATTTTTTTAAACAATCCAGTCAAATTAATCAGTTGATAATTAAATAATTTCCCCATAAAAACGAAAATATTATCTTCGCACATCGAAAAAAAATAAATTATTGCAATTATTAAATGAAAATTCATAAATATCTTTCATTTAAAAAAATTATCTTTAAAACGAAGGATATCTGTAATTTCACTTAACAAATATTTTTCAGCAATTAATTTTTTAGATCCATTTCTATAACAATCGATTATATACATAAACTTGCATATATACTGTATATGTACAATTCATCCATTATTAATCTATAAATAGCTTTAAAGTAATTCAAGAATATATTATGTTTATTCTTTATTTTACTATTTTAATAATTTCAAATAAGAAAACAAAGTATTATTATTTTGTCAATTAATACAGTATTTTCAATTTAATTATTTTATTATAATACAATATATATTATTGTTTTTATTTTTGTATTTGAAATATTTAGTATATTCTTGTATGAGGAAAATATCTGTGAACATCGGAATCAAATAATCAATTGTGAAATTTTAGGTTAGTGTAGTTAAACTGCCATATCGAACAATGGATATACATTATCTGATGGCGGCACTTGTACAGTTCATCAGAGACTGGCCAATATCCATGATGAACCAGTTCAACTTCCAGTTCATCATAGGCCGATTTTACATTGGGATTAACGAGAAATAGATTTTCTTTTTTTGCTAATTTTCGCTTAACCAGCAATTTTCGGGTAATGCATTATTTTCATAAAACAAAAGTGACCAGTATAACATATAAAAAAAAATAATTTTATGCACTATTTGAGCTTTATCTGAAGCTCAAACTTCTAATTAATTAAATTACAGTTAAAATGTATTTCCTTTTTGTCAGTATGAATAATTTAGATTGTAATTTTATGCAGTATTTGAGCTTTATCTGAAGATAAAGCTCAAACTTTTAATTAATTAAATTACAGTTAAAATGTATTTCCTTTTTGTCAGTATGAATAATTTAGATTGGGATAACAAGAAATGTATAGAAATAATTATAAGAAAAATAAAAGGAATAACTATTGTTAATAATAACAAAGGTAATTCTTGTATTGGAAATAAGTTTAATGAATTTTTGAAGTGAAAGTTAAATTTAAATTTGTTTATTATAAGGGAATGGCAATTTTGAAATTTTATTTCTGAAGAATGGCAATTTTGAAATTTTGTTTTAAGTAGTAGTTATAGAAATAAAATTCACTATTTATTGTAACTGAAGAGGGCATACAGGCCGAAATGCATTTTGTAATTGTGAATTTTTATAATTGTCATAGAATTTAATATAATTTGGGAATTTTATAAATTTTAATTTGTAAATTGTTAAAAGTATAAATTGTAAATTGTAATTGCCAAAAATTTTAATACAACTTAAGAACTTTGTAATTACCAAAAATTTTAATGTAATTTAAGAACTTTATAAATTTAATTTGTAAATTGTTAAATACATATTGTAAATTGTAAATAATAAATAATAAATACATGATTTAAAGATTTTAGTATTTATTCCCATTATCCAGCAGTGGATGAAATAAGAAATGCTGATGATAATGATGAAGCAATTATATTGTCAAAATTTTTTCACTATGTCATTTAGGGTTGTCATCATTCAGAGATTATTGGTAAAATCAAATAATAAATCTTAAATTAAAAATTCGGAAGTTTGGTGGCCACCATTATTGCTGCTGGTGACTTTCAGTGAGCTCCTATTAGCTATCTTCAAAATCAAACTTTTTCTGTTTAAAGGTAAACAATTTTGTTATATTCAGATAGATAGTAATAAGTTAGTAATAAGTTCCGATTTCTGATTTTGTTTCATCAGTTAGACGTTACGTTATTGTTAAATTGTTTTGTAGTTAATTATATTTAAGTTAGAACTTAGTTTAAGACCTTGAGCTTAGCTAATTAGTTTAAGTTAGAACTTAGTTAAAGACCTGAGCTCAGGCAAACTCTGGATGCAGGAAACTTAGCTTAAGACCTGAGCTCAGGCCAAACTCTGGATTGCAGAGTCTTTTAGTTTAAGACCTGAGCTCAGGCTGAACTCTGGATTGCAGAGTCGTTAAAACCTGAGCTCAGGCCGAACTCTGGATTGCAGAGTCATTAGAACCATTAGGTTTAGTTGTAATTAATAGTATTGAAATTCGTTAGAATTAGCCCGTTAAGCTTAGTGGTACTTAGTAGTATTGACATTCGTTCTAATCCGCGTAAAAGACCTGAGCTCAGGCAGAACTCTGGAATTTGCAGAGTCGCTAGCTTTTAGCTGATAAGTAGATAGTATTGCATCCATCCTAATCCGCGGTCAGGTTTAGTTGTATAATAATATTGATATTCGTTAAAATTCGTGACTTTTCTGAGCTCAGGCCGAACTCTGGATTGCAGAGTCGCTAGAACCGTTAGGTTAATTTTAATTAATAATATCAACATTCGTTCTAATCCGCGACTTTGCAAATTTTCGTTTTCACTTACATCCATATTTCCTTTTTTCTCCTTATATTTCTCCATCCTCCAGTAGATTCATCCTAGAGCCATCAGATAAGTGATTGAACCTATCTCTGTACCTCTTATCACTCTTGTGTCCATAACCTTTTCTCTCAATCTTTCATCACACACAGTTAAATCAATCAAATTTCTCTGATCTTTTTCATGGCTCTCCCAGGTATATTGATGGATAGCCTTGTGTCTAAAGACGGTGTTTGAGACAAATAACTTTCTTTCACACAACTTTTCTAATAGTCCTCATTGTTATTCATTCTAGGATCACCATATTTTCTAGCCAATCCTTCCACTAACTCTGCAATTTAAATCTCTTGCCATAATCACTTGTTCAGTGCCACAACTTTCATTTATCACATCATTCAGATCACACCAGTGCAAAAATTGCATTGGAAACTTGACGAATATGATTTTAAATAGACTCATATATGATGAATGGCACTAGGCAAAAAGTGTAACTTTTAACAACTCATATGCCATATAATGTTGGGTTGCAATGTGTTAAGAAAACTGCCTTTTTTTGATTACATTATGAAAATTAATTCTAATTATTGATATAATTTGCCATCATTTATGTAGCTGGATGGTATCTCAGGATATTTCAATGAAAATGAGCACTTTTTAGATTCAGGCGCACACTATAATTTTTTCCATTTAAGTTGGTAATTTTTAGTTTCTAATTTATGAGAATTCAATTTACAAGTATCTTCCAGGAATGCTTTAATTTCATAAACTAGGATTGACTTGTTCATGAATAAATTTAAATTAAATCATAGAATAAATTATAGAATTCATGATGATTGTATATTTTTCATTTATTATATACTTATTTTCAGTGAAAATTAATTTATTTAATCATATTTTTAAATGTTTGTTAGCTGAAACTCTATTAGGATTGAGAGAAAATTTGTTGAAAGCAATTAAAGTATTAACAACTGCTGATTCTTCAGTAACAACTGTCAGTTCTGGCTGTGAATTGTTTCTTAGATTTATAACATTAACTGCCAAATTAGATCATGCAGTAAGTTTAAATTTTTTAATTTAATTTCTGAAATTATAAAATTTTATTATTTTTTCTTATTCCCACTTCGTGGAAGAAATTTCTGATAAAAATTTGCATGTAACTATATTTTAGTTTTATGCATTAAATTGTTTTTATACTCTCTTAATGTAAACACACATTTGCTACTATTAAAAGCTTATTATTTAGTGGTCATGTTATTTCACTAAAATAATATTTAATTATCTATAAGATACATAGACATATACAGTGGTACCTTGGTTAACGACGGCCTCGGATAATGACAAGTTTTTGAAAGAAAAATATGTCTTGGTTAACGACTCCTGATTATGTGAACTTTTGACAAAATACAGCTCTGTAAAATAGCTCGTCATCGTATCACGTGATTAATTAGATCAGTCAGTCGTTATTTTTTTTAACAATCAATTCAAATCTGACAATATCATTATTAAAATTAATGAAATTATAACCATATAAAAATATATTTAACTAAATGATAATTAACATATAATAATAAAAACAAATTATTTAATTAATTAAAAATAGACATGCAACAGTTCACTAGTTTTTAGTTTCTCAAAGATGATTTTTAGACGATTATTATTTTAAATTCTGCAAACAAAGTCTAATTCAATTGTTTATTTGTGTTATGTATTACTTGACACCTGCGAGTGGTGTGACGTCGCAATTTCGGATTCCATTAGAAAAAAAATAACGTCTGTCCGAGATCCTACTGTTCATATAGACAATAAATCGGTGAGTGCATATCACTGTTCGTTCGCCATGAAAAGGCAAAATCAAATCTCACCTATATAATAATTGTTGAATCTATAAGCTGCTAATCAGTGTTTATGGGTTCCTTTGTCAAAAAAACTCCGAAGTGAGCTCAATTGTCCTTCTGATGAAGATTGATAATTAAAAGCAGTTTCCACGAACAATTCATTTTATTAATGTTAAAATTTTATAGCAAATTTAATAAACAAATAATATTTTCCATATTTTTAGGACATTTTAAATGAGTCTAATTAAAAACTGTTTTCATGAATAATTCATTTTATTAATGTTAATTTTGGTAGCAAATATGGAAAAATAAATATTTTTTCATATTTTTAGGACATTTTTTGATGACGATAATTTTCATTTAAACATAGAGTGAAAATAAACAAACTTTTTTTTCAAATTTGGTCTCTGTAAATTTTTATTCAAAGTGTTTCTTTTTATTTGACACTAATGTTTAAAACCTTAATTTAAGCAAAATTTTAATTAAATTATTAAACCTTACCTCTTATTATCAGCACTCTTAGCAGTTGAGTTTTCATTCATATATTGTGCTAAGAGTGCTGATAATAAGAGGTAAGATTACGAGTTGAAAGCAGTAAAATGGAATGTGATTAAATTATTAAATTAAATTTTCTTATTAAAAGTTTATAATATTTAAAAAAAATTAAATACCAAATTGTTTTTCATTCTTATTTATTTAAAATCATTTGCTATTATTTCTTACTTTTCAATTTCATATATTGTATAAATAGTTCTTGACTTATGATGGGGTTCCATTCCAATGTCTCTGTCATAAGTCAATTTTATCATAAATCAAGGACTTTTTTAATTCTTGATTTGTTTGATTTCTGTTTTAATATTTTCTTTTTTTAATTCTTGATTTGTTTGATATCTGTTTTAATATTTTCATAAAATAGATTTCTATTTAACTTAAAATGATTAAACTTAAACTTTCCTTCTTTTTTGTATTGGAATTTTTATCAGTTGTATTTTCTCTTACTGGATATAACAGGGTTGTAACAAGATATAAAAATTGCAATGAGAAAAATGAATACTTCAACTGCTGATTATCAACTAGTGTGCCAAAGATTATGATAAGTTAGAAGTAGGTGAATTACACTAGCAGCTATTGTGTATTGTTGAAAGGCTTTGCTTGCACAACTAATGGCAACACTGCAATGTGCATATAAAAGCTCTATGATATTTGGGCATTTAAGTGCGAATCATCATAAGTCGAGTCTCTGTAAATTTAGAACTATCTGTAAATGACTATAATTATTATTTCCAATAATAAAATACATAAATAAATCATGTTGCTTGTTAGAACTTCATTGGATTAATACTTGAGAGGAAGGGAAATTAATTCTATTTTTTTGAATATATAATTTATTAAAATTGAAATGGCATAAATTTTTGTGATGCTTGATATTTAGTCATATATATATAATTAATATTACTATAATTTTTAGGATTTCAGTGAATGCAAACAAGTTCTTTCTCAACGTGGACGCTTATTTTTAAAAAAAGTTACCACATCTCGAGATAAAATAGCAAAATTAGGAAACCAGTTTATTTTAGATGATTGTGTAAGTACTTCTAAAAGTAATTAAAATATACAGTATATAAATATAAGACATAAAAATGCAAAGGAATAAACTTTTGATGTTATATTAATATAGTAGGTAAATTAAATATATGCATTTAATCAGAGAAAAATGACAGTAATAAAAGATAATATATATATAATTCTAGTTGATATATAATGACTTTTTGTTGAATGACAGATTCTAAAAATTTCTCATTTAGATAGATAAATTTTTATAAAAAAATTTATCAAATGTTTTTTAAATATTATTTTTTAAATATGACTTATCATAAATAAAATATATTTTTATAAATGAAGTTCATAATGATGTATTGCTAATTTATTATTGATTTTTTAATATTTCTAAATTAGACTGTTCTCACACATTCATGTTCTCGAGTAGTGTACCAAACATTAGTGGAAGCATTTGAAGCTAAGAAACGATTTCATGTTTATGTTACAGAATCCTGTCCAAATAGGAATGGGTAAGTAACAGGTAAATAATAATTCTATAAATATATCTAGTTAACTATTTAAAATTGAATAAGTTGTATGAACTTATATGAATAATTAAAAAAATAAAAATAATTCCATAAAATTCAATTAAAAATTTTTTGTTAATTAACAGCTAATTAATTATTTTAATTTATTGCAACATTTTTAAGATTTATAAAAATTTTTTATTAAAATTTATTGGATAAATAAGTAAAATGATGAAAAAAGATGAGAATTATCAAATAATATACTTACTTATAATAATAATGCTGCTTTCACAAAAGTATTATAGTAAACATTTTTTCTTTAAGAATGTTCTTAAGGAAAAATTTTTATTCCTTAAGAAATTTATTCAGATAATTGGATAAAGTCTGTAGGAATTTATCTTATTAGCATTATAATGAATATCTTATTGAAGGAGCAAATAAAACATTGAACAATCTGTACTTGTACCAACGTTACAAATACAGATTCTACTGTACTTGTAATGTTGGTACCTAAAACTTCAATAAATAATTTTAAAGGAATAAATCAAAAATAATTGTCAAAAATATTAGAGATTTATTAAACAAAAGAAAAAAAAATTTAATAATTTATTAACACAAAAAATAATAAATGTCTGATATGACGATTTTTTGAAAAACAATATCTTATACAAACAAGATCAAAATTCCCAGAATTTATAATTTTTTTGTAATTTAATAAAAGTTATTTCTATAAAATATAACTGTTTATTTTCTGAAAATTGAATAATTACTGGATATTTAAGACTACTATTTGGGCATGTTGCTGTATTAGGATTATAAAAAATTATGGTTTTAACTAGCAATTAAAATTCCTACTAAAATCCTCCCAATTAAATAAAATCTCTACATTTTAGGGAATTTCTTGCAACAATGGTTAGCAAAATTAAACAGTCGAAATTTAAAATCAAAATGTAGGATGAAAATAGAATGTACTGGGTGATTTGTGAATGTGTAGTCGAACTTTTTCACGTTATCAGCTGCCACTAATATTTACATTAATTTACATGGACTGTGATTCTACATGTATAGGATGAAAATAGAATGTACTGGGTGATTTGTGAATGTGTAGTCAAACTTTATCACGTTATCAGCTGCCACTAATATTTACATTAATTTACATGGACTGTGATTCTACATGTTTCCATTTTCAGATGTAGGATTGAAAAATCTTTTGACTTTAAAATTTATTAAATCACTGAATTATTTATTACTATATACAGTGAACCTATTAAAGTGACCACCCTTTGGGATTGACCTGACTGGTCACTTTTCACAGGTGGTCACTATACAGGACAGTGACCTTTCCGTTTTTTAAATATGACTTATCATAAATAAAATATATTTTTATAAATGAAGTTCATAATGATGTATTGCTAATTTATTATTGATTTTTTAATATTTCTAAATTAGACTGTTCTCACACATTCATGTTCTCGAGTAGTGTACCAAACATTAGTGGAAGCATTTGAAGCTAAGAAACGATTTCATGTTTATGTTACAGAATCCTGTCCAAATATGAATTTGGATTGACCCAATGATAAGAAATACGGAAAAGTGTCCTTTTTTATGTCTGATTCTTGTAGTTTTGTGTTCGTATGTTTTTAAAATAATGTATATGCATGTAAACATTAGAAAGGAGAAATCCTCAAATTTTGGACATTTTCAACTTCTGATTGTTCCACCCTACAACATCAGGATTCAAAATAAATGTTCAAAATAAATGAGGACTATCTGTAATTGAAAAAATTCTTATCAAGCCTTAAAATTAAAAATAGTATCACTTTCTATCTAATCAAACCAAACTTTCCCTAGTTGTTTTTATTTTTGAATAACTGCCCAATTTATAGCAAATAATACAATAATAGTAGCATAAACAAAAAATAACCATTTTCTCCTTTTTTTTATATATAGATAATAGATACAAGCTCAGATTTTTAGATATAACTATAAATAGTTCTACTTAAAAAACTGAGCTTGTATCTATTGTATAAGCAGTGTTGTATCTATAGATACAAGCTCAGTTTTTTTAGGTAAAAAAACTTAAAATTAAATTTGTCTTAAATTAAAATAAAAAATGTGTTAAAATTTTAAAACATTAGAATGTTTTAAAATAAAATAAAATTGTTTTAAAGTTAAATTTGTTTTAGGTAATAACTTAAAATTAAATTTATCTAATTTCTATTGATACCTGACAGCATCAATAGAAAAAGCAATATTCAGTAAACATCAAAATAAATGCATTGAATTCAGAAATATTGAAGTATCAAACTAAAGTTGGGTACGGGTATTTCCGGAATTGAAAATTTGCCCCCCTTTATAGTGCACCCCCTAATTTGGAGGTGCTGAGTCCAAAAATGTAAATTATTATTTACCGGCTGAGGTCCTGTTATCGAGATACTGGGCCCCAAAGTTGGGGCTTATCGGTCCATTTTTTCAAGTAATTTTAGTAGATAATTTCGAAATTCTAATGAATTTTGACGTGGTTTTACATTGCGAATCGAATGCAACCATTTCCGTTGACCTATGACCTACCTTTACGAAACTATGTGATTTTTTTTCATTTTTCACTGTTTTTATCACTCTTGATAAATTGCCGGTAGGAGAGAAAATTACCCAGCATGCTTTTCGGAATTCATATTTGAAAGAAAACGGAGGCATTTCGTTGAAAACTTGCTTATTATATTATATTTTATTACATTTAGTATTTATGGTATCAGAGATATATAATTTATGATTATTGTGATGACCTCAACTAAAATTTTTAAATAAAATTGAGAAAATGGAATTTTCAGAGATTCAGGACTGATAAAACAGTGAAAATGAAAAAAAATCGCATAATTTTGTAAAGGTAGGTCATAGATCAACGTAAATGATTGCATTTGATTTGGAATGTAAATGAAAATGAAAAAACAGTGAAAATGAAAAAAAATCACATAATTTTGTAAAGGTAGGTCATAGATCAACGTAAATGATTGCATTTGATTTGGAATGTAAAACCACATCAAAATTCATTAGAATTTCGAAATTATTTACTAAAATTATTTGAAAAATTAGACTAATAGGCCCCAATTCTGGGGCCCTGTATTTTGATAGCGGGGCTCAGCGGTAAAAAATAATTACATTTTTGGACTCAGCACCTCCAAATTAGGAGGATGCACCATAAAGGGAGGCAAATTTTCGATCCTGGAAATGATACCCGTACCTAAAGTTGTGATATTTAAAAAATATCAATGTATTAATTGCATCTCTAGTTGTAAGTAGGATACACATACAATATATAATATTTTAATTTTAGTGTAATTCTTTGTTTAGGTAAATTTAACTTGTTTGTTTTATACATGCTAAATTTACCTAAATAAAGAATTTAAATTGCATAAAAATTATCAATAATGCTAAGTCATATTTAGGCTAGTTTTACAATGTGTGATTAAAGTTTCTTTTAGCTTTAACCACCAGTTATCTGTTTTATAATTGTTAATTAAATTCTAATTGATAGTTACTGACTTTAAATTATCAATTAGCATTTATCTAGCAAATGTAAAACAGATAACTGGTGATTAAAGCTAATAGGAATTTTAATGGGACATTGTAAAACAGGGCCTTAATGTCTTATGTAACATTTATGTATATATACACAGTATAAGTCTTGCATAAGTTGGAGAGCTTCTGTATATCAGTAGTATTATTATATTTGTGTATAATAATCCTAGTAGTTCCTAGGTATATGTCTAAAGTTCGAAAGAAAGTAGAAATCACGTTAATTAATACATGAATAGAATAGCAATAGTATTTTTGGCTTTAAGAAAGCCATCATCAGTTTTAGAACAACATGATAAAATTCAAAGCTTAGAATCTAGTTTTCAGCTTTGAATTTTATCATCATCATCAGCCTGATGATGGCTTCATTGAAGCTGAAAATGTTAGTTATTGTATTCATATATTAATTAAAATAATTGCTACTGTTTTTTGAGCTTGAATTTTATTTGTGTATTTAGTAGGTAGAATTGTTTATTTAGAAGGTAGATTGTTTATTATTTTACTGATACTAAATTTAAAAAAAAATTACTATCAGTAATATTTTTACTGTTTTTAGCAACAATGAATAAGAATAGATTTAAGGTTATAATATATATTAAATTTAATAAAGATAGATTTTTCTTTTATTTAATTAAAGTTTTTAAATCTTAACAATAATAATTTTTATTTTAGTGTACAAATGTGTGAATGGCTCAAGAACAAGGGTATTCCATGCACCTTAATTCTGGATGCAGCTATTGGGTAGGTTAGTTATAGATCTAAAATGAAAAATAATATATAAAATCTAATTTAATATTTTTTAATAATGGTATACAATTTTGGTTTTTAACTATGATTCTATAGAAGTAATTCCTATTTTATTTTACATGATTTTGTATGAGCAATTATGAGTATATACAGATATACTCACAGCAGTGTTGTGTATAATCATCATCATAATAGCCTATAATAATTATATTACAGTTGACTGAAATAAAGCCATAATTATTGATTAAACATAAAAATAACTTTATAAAAGAAAATTGAAAATTTATAAACCTAGTATAAGAAAAGATGTAGTTAATTATAACATCATTATTGTTCTCCAACTACATAGAAAACTTTAATCTATTTACTGTGTATAAATATGAATCTATAAGTAATGCTTGTGCTGGTAAATATATGCAGTTAACCTTTATTAATATTCATAAGCATATAAAAATTCATCTCTTAATTTTTTATTAAAAAATTTTGAAATTTTTCTCTTATTGAGTATATTTTTATAAGAATGTAATTATTTTGTTTTATTATTTTCAAAAAATATTTGTTGGGTGTTTAGATCAATAATTATATAATTTTTTTCTTGATTGTTTTGAAAATATTTCATTATATAGCTATTAGTAAAAAGATATATGTCTACTGAATAAAATAATCTCTAAATGAAAAAATATAGAAATATTCAAATATATAATGGTTTATAAAGTCAATTATGATGCAATTTCTTATAACTGCATTAATGTCTCATAATTTCTTCAATAATATCACAAATTTATTGCAATTTTATGATTATAATCAATACGTTTTATAGAGTGACATGTTTTCTATATTTAAGTAGTTTTCATCAGATTTGTTTTGAAAACATGAATTTATATTAAAAAAAAATCTGACATAAATGTAAAATCAACTTCTCTCATACAAAAACAGCTATAGTCTTCACTAATTTGCTCTAACTAATACACCAAGTAATTGTTTAACCAATATGATACACTTGGAATAAAGTAGGTTGAAAATAAAAATTTCTCAAGCAATTGAGTTAGTATGTCACATCCACTTGTAATGGTGGATGATTATTTGCATTTGTATTTCCTTATTTTTTTTTTTGCTTTTTCTTAAATAGCAGTGAAAATAGAACAAAAAATAAACAAATTAAGAAATAATGCCTATTTTAATAGAATTAATATATTCTTCCATTCTATCATTTTTTTAATTTGAAGTACTTTACATCGTATATATCAGGGCTACCCACCCCGTCGATCGCGACAAGCTTTTTAGTCGATCGCAAGCCTCCAACCATCTTCTGATCAATTCCCTTGTTAAACTTCCACTTTACAATACGTAGTAAAGATTCTTGTTGAAACAAGAATAGTGAGGTTATCCCTACGTGTTTTCGTTCTTTATGTTCTTTATCATTTATTAAGTAATAGCAGATTATATCAATCGGTAGAATATAATAATATATCAAACAAAATAAATAAAGATTATTTTGATGAGTAAGCAAAAATTTGTTGGACAAATGCGTTTACAGGTTCAAAAATCTTTCTCTATTGCACTACTCAGTTCCGGACAACAATATATCGTTGTTTGGCACTAAAAGAGTTAAATTTATTAAAAAATAAACTTCTTCAATTATTTAAATTTTTTTCTGCTTTAGCCATAATTATGAGCTAGAAAAGAAAATTAAAACTTATTCTTACCATGATGAATGGGAACTTGATTTCTTTTTTCCAAGGTTAATGTCAAAATGCTCTTGTCTAATATGTAATTCAGTTGTTGCTATTCCAAAAAAAAGGAAATATTGAAAGACATTTTCGAACAATGCTCTCCAATTATGAAAAATGAATATCTGAAAGACTCCAAAATACGACGAGCAAAAATTATAGATTTAAAATTGAACTTACATTCATAACAAAATATGTTGGTAAAAATTTTAAGATTATCTCTTTCGCCATATAATCCAAATTTTGAATCAATTGCAAAATTACACGATGCCAAATATTGCATTAAAATTTTTGTTTATGTATTCATAATTATTTTCATATTCTCATGTTGTGAAGAATTGCTTATTTTACTTAATAAATTTTGAATTATATAGATGATTGCTATTTTTGTACTTTTATTCCCTGGATATCGGTAGATCGCTATATCACTCCGGTGAAAAAAGTAGCTCACAGTCATAAAAAGGTTGGGGAGCCCTGATATATATGATTTTGACAAGACCACCATTACCTGATAGTGATAGGTAGTCCTTGATTTCTGGTAAGTCAAGGACTATATATATATATTTGTGAGTCATACATAGATAATTGATCTAATTTCAACTTATTAGTAATTGATTTGAGAAACCCTTATATATTTTAAAAATTAATTTTCTATAGGAATCAATAATGTATATACAATATTAATCATTTTCAGCTCATTAGCAAAATAAATTATTTTATTTCAGATCTAAGTTCAGACTTTCATTATATAAAATAATAATAATACATTATCAGAGTTAACTTCTTCACAATGCAACAAATGGGATAAAAAATATTTTCCAAATGGCATGCTCTATCTCTTCACATTTACAGTATTTTCTTTTGCAATCATAGTATTTGCCATATTTATTCCAAACAGATAACTTCCTTCTGCAATTTTATTATAAAAATATGTGAACATATGTGATTTTTCATATTTAAATATATAAAAAACATTAATTTATTATGTATTAGGCAAATAAGATTGGTAAATGTATAGTGATATGTATTATGAATAAATATAGCAGCTGCTATTCTATATATTAGTTTTTCTGTTTTACGGAATATAAATGTTGTTAATTCTCAATAAATAAAATAATTTGTGCACACTCTAACAGTTTTGATTAATAATAAAACATGGAATGATTATTTGCAGCTGATTTCATACATCAGATTTGCACTTAGACAGTTGCATTTTTTCTGAGTGGCTTTTCACTTCCATTATAATTTAGGCGAAATTTCCTTTTTTATTTTGGTGTTGATTTTTATTATTTAAATTCCCTTTGTTAATAATAATTCTGTTGAGATTTAAGAGTGGCAGAAAAATTTAATTTTAATAATTTCTTTTATATTTTCTGCTGTATAAACATTTCAACAAATCTGCATAATAAAAAAAATTGGATTAAAGTTTAGTCTAGCTAGAAAATGAAATTAACATAAATTGAATAATGATGATATAAAGTAAATAAATGGGAGAACTGCCTATTCTCTTGCTTTAAATAAAATCAAATAATATTAACACATTGTCAATCATGCCTGTTTTAAACATGGGCATTGGAATTCAAAGCAATATAAAGTTATTCCTACATCTAACAGGTGCTCAGCTCTTTTGTACATGCCCTATCAATGCTATCTATACACTCAATACATGTGGTTCCATCTAGAAATAAAATTTGGAAGTTTTGTTTATTTTTTTCAAAGATAAACAAGCCAGCACCAGTGTTTTATTACAATATTTGTTTATATAAGAGATTGATGTTTTCTAGATGATATTTGAGTTGTGTATTTGTTAAAATTTTTTATTTATCTTATAACAAACATTCAGTATATAATATTCAAACATTTATGATTCAATGAATCATCTAAGTCTGATAGACAAAAAAACTAAAATATTTCAAAAATTCATAAAAAATAAATTTTTAGTCAATAAATTTTATTTTATTTTTTCAGCAAGATATGAAATGATTTTTTTCTTTTATCCCTAAAAATTTCAAATTATCCATCCAGTTACTAATTTTTAACACTTAAAAACTGTCATTCTGGAAGCGGTTCCGAATAGAATAGACAACAGTTCACAACAAGTACGAATGTGTTAAAAGACTCAATAGATATAATAAGAACTGAACATAATTGTTATTAATGATGCAAGACAGAAAAGTCTCCCTACTCCTTGAGTATACTTTGCAAAAGACACTTAAAAATTTACGTTTTATTTAAATTGCTTATATTAAAATGAATCTTATTATAGTTATATTTTATTTATGTGTAATAATATATTAATTTTTATATTAATTTGTTAAATAATTTATTTCTTAGCTAAATAATTTATTTTTAATTTTTAAAACTCAATTATTATTATTATATTCATAACTTCCTACTGGAAACATTGACTCCTCATCATTCAAATCTGCAATATTGGCAAACAGATAGGTGGACCTTCCAAACTTTATTAATTGAAATATTTTTGGCCAGTATTAGCCCTCATCAGCTTATACTTATTTTTATCTATATGTAATAATATATTAATTTTTATATTAATTTGTTAAATAATTTATTTCTTAGCTAAATTGTATTATTATATTTTACTATATATTCTTAATGATTTTTATATATAAAAAGTTTTGAAACATTAGAATTATTAGTTCTTAACTAATGTTCTCTGTATATTTCTTATGAGGACTATTCTAGCCCAAAACGTTCCAGTTAATAAAGTATTTAACTCTATTTAATTCAATCACCATAGTACTCCTGTTTCTATGATGATATGTACTGTATTAACTTTACTAAAAGAATTGAGTGTAAAATCTGGGCTGCTTTTTAGTTATATGGTTTCATAAAAGACTTTATTTTGATGATAATAAAAATTATCAGCTCTTGGGAAGTGTGAATAGGTATAACACAAACTCACTTGTGATAATGTTCTTTGGGTTTTCCTTCTGCATTTTGATGTAGTGAGACTTCTTGACCATGTTTTTCCTGATAGCAAAATGGATTTTGAAAGTTTTTTAAAGTATAAAAGAATTAACTATTTATATTATTTATCAATTAATGTGTCCTATTTTCCTAACTCTTGTAATTTGAAGGTTGGCTTAAACACTGATTTCAAATTTTTCTCAATTTTGTGATATTTAAATTAGGTGAGTTGGCTTATATATAAATCCATTTATAATCTAGTGTTTACAATAGTTATGTGTGTAGTTTGAGTAATTTGTTTAGTTGTTTTGAATTTAAATTATTTTCTTAAAAGAATATTTTTTAATAAAATATACTAGTACTGAATTTTAAATAATTACATATTTTTGAGTTCCAGATTTAACTCTATAAAGAGATATATAATATATATTTAGTAAGGGTAAAAATTTAAATAATAAAAGTAGTCTATCCAATATAGTCAATAGCTTATTCATTCTTATGAACTTGCATCAAATTATTGATGAATTATTTATTCTTTAAGTAAAAAATAAGAAATAAAATAGAAAATATAAATTTGTTAATTATTAATTAGAATTGATAAAATCTGATATTTTACTTATTTTTAAAAATTTCAAAAGAAGCAGGGAGAGATAAAGAAACATAAACAATGTATTTTACTATTACTTTTATTACTTTTTCTTTAGATTAATTCCTCCACATTGGTTATATTAGGGTGACCATATTAGGTATAGTAAAAATTGGGAAGGAAAAATTTTTCAGAAGCTAATTTTTTTAAAATTAAATCTAGTTAATATATTTTAAAATTTTTTAATATGAACTATTTACTTATAAGTAAAAAAATGGGACAATCGGGGGGCATTTTATTCAAAACCGGGATAAATCCGGATTTTTTCAAGCCGGGATAAAGACTCAAAAACTGGGACTGTCTCGGCTAATCCGGGACGTCTGGTCACTTTAATATATGTTACTTTTTACAAATTCTTTCTTCAATTTAAAAGTAAATATTTTTAAAGTTTTAATTAATGATACCATGAATTATAATTAAGAAAAATAAGGTTAAAATCTTTATATTTTTATATAAAAGAAACGATTATCGTCGTCTTATAAGAAATTTTTGTATATTCAATTGAAAATCAATACTTATCGATGAATTTTATTTAGTTAAATGCTCAATTGGTAAATTTATCATTAACACTCTCCCACTAACCGTTACTTGGGTCATCCTTGGCTGTACTATATAGAAAAATAATTTATCGATTTTTTTGTGAGCCAAGCTCTTTTGACTACAGTATAGGACTTCAAATGGATAGAACCAGAAGAAACGAAGAAAAAGCAACAATAAATAAGAAAGAAACCAGAAATTCGAAATGTAATAACTTCAGCATCAATAAATCGATTTTAATAAAATTTAGTTTGGTATGTGAAATTTCATGGCTACTAACTAAATGCGCAAACTTTCAGCTTCTTGGCTTTGTAGAAGGCTAATAAACTTTCGTTTCTTTCTTATTTGATAAGCATATACATTTAAAACGATAGGACCAATTTTCAGATACCTAAAACCTAATATATAATAAATATAGATTATAGCAAAAGAAACTGCACAAAACTCACAAGTCAGTTGAGAAAAGGTAGAACATCTCTCATGTAAGAACAACGAGAAATGTTTAAAAGTATATTATCGAAATCATTATACTTACAGAACATTTAAAAAATACACTTCGTAATCATTTACCTACTCTACCTTTAAGGTGATCCAAATTGTTATTATTGATAGATGTATATGGGACATAGACATAGACTGTAGCTTGAAGTAAGGATTCTTGCATGTAAGTATGATAGATCAGAGAATCAGCGTGATTCATTACTGTAATGCAGAGGTTGCCATTTTTTTATAGTTCATGCGTCAATTTTTTCATTTTTTAGTTAAGATGCGCCATACAAATTTATTCGGTCCTCGTCCACGGAGAAGAGCAGTTCAGCGTAGAATACCAAAAGAAACGACAGTCATTAAGACTAATAAGAAGAAGGCGTAGGAAGACTCGGTGCAAAAATTAAAAAAAATTACAAAAAGGAGAGAGAAAGACGGTCCTCGTCCACGGAGAAGAGCAGTTCACCGTAGAATACCAAAAGAAAAGACAGTCATTAAGACTAATAAGGAGAAGGCGTAGGAAGACTCGGTGCAAAAATTAAAAAAAATTACAAAAAGGAGAGAGAAATCGAGAGCCACTAAGCATATTACGGTTAAATAAGGTAATGTAAGCTATAATCAATAAAAAATTAAAGATTTAAAAAAAAATTTAAAATCTTTTAATACGAAATCTGAAGTTCAATAGTATAACAAAATAATATAAACACAGTACTCGATATCTGCCATTAGTTTAGTAACTGAGTAGTCTCGTTGGAGTCACGTGCAACAATCACGTGGCCATTATGATCCAATGAGACTGCTCAGTTACTAAAGAAACGATCATAGTAATCCAATGATATTGGCCAGTTAACATGTCATGTTGCCAATGTAACCCAATGAGGTTGAACAAATAGCGTTAATCTTCCATCTTGGATTTTATATCAAATAATTTATGCCAATTACAATATATAAAATCAATTTCTAATAATCAATACCTATTTTTAAACTTTCTTGGTAAATCCCCTAATTAAACAAAAGTTATTTCATAAAAACCCATTCAGCTATTCTTGCGTTATAAGTAAACACGCGCACGCAGTCATTTCAAATTTAAAATATATATAGGTAAATTATATAAGAAATTTTATTTTTTTTCTTTGGGTTAGGTTAGGTTAGTTTTATTACGCCGCCATATCCTCATGGGATATTCTTTATCTGGCGGCGGCCATTTATAGCTCCCATCACAGGCTGGCCAGCACCCATGATGGGGTCAACCGGATGGTTGAAGGATGGGGTTCAACAGGCCGGGCCCGGACCCCTCCTGAAAAATTGGAGGTGTAGGACCCGGATTTGAACCCGGATCCTCCAGGGTGGTAAGCCGAAGCTTTACCACGCGGCCATCCGGCCGACTTTTTCTTTGGGGTTCAGTGCACTTCTAATTATGCAATGCGCCACTTTTGGCGCAAGCGCCACAAGTTGGCCGCAAATACAATACACACAATTTTAAGCATGAGTTGATATTCTTATAATTATTTCTGTTTGCTTGGAAAATGAGTGGGTTTGATCAGTTCTTTTTTCTCTTTACTCATTGTTACGTCCTCTTAAAATGTCATTATATATATTTGAGATAAATCCGCATGTTTACTCAGAAAGGAAAAGCAATCTTAAAATTTAAGATTATCAGATGTTCTCATAAAAGATGGAAATCAGATCCAGGGCCGCATTTACCATTAGGCGCAAACTGAGGCCTCACTCTCTATGGGGCCACATTTTAAAACTTTAGTCCTCACAAACAACAATATAAAAAACAATCTAATTCCAAAATTAAATACTTGAGGTCCTATAAAAACTACAGGCCGCTGAAAATTTTGTGAGGCCTCCCGCCTTCATTTGAAATACATAGAATATAAAACTAAGGAAAGAACTGCTGTATTGAATAAAATTCGTGTATGTGAACGTATCACCATCGAGTGAAAAAAAAATACTCATAATAGTTATTTTGTTACCTATGTCTACATATTTCACATAACGGTAAGAGTAGGAATAGAAATAGAATTATGGAATGTGTTTTTTAGCTTATCGGTAATCCTTAGTTTTCTCTTCTAAATTTCTATCGCATGGCCGCTTCTGACAATTTTCAAATCGTTAGATAGCCTCAAAACAGATTTTTAGGATGTTATTCTGTATCACAACCAATATTGGATGGATTTCGCTAATTGGCCAGTTTCCAGCAAAAATGGAGCCGCCGAAGTGGGAAGTGTCACGTGGTATAATACTCCATATTGGGATACTATTGTCCGTCCACGAAAGCCGCGCCTAGCTAAGATGGATGAGTCCAAAGCGAAAGGGAGAGTCGCAGTCGGTATAATGACGAGTGGGAATTATTGAATTAATATTTTATTAAGTTCTGTTAAATATACTATTTCCAACTAACTAATCGTTTAGCATTCGACATTACAATAAACTTCTATTCAACTTCAGTTATCTCGCGTTTGAAAACATCCGTGTGTGCAGCTGTCATCCCTATTTTGTCATTGGACTCGTTCAGTTAGCGCACGCGTAGTTGTATCAATGGTCGCGACTAAGCTGGTAGGACAGTACACTCTTTTTATTAATTATTAGACTCTGGTCATCACACTTATTAACATAATTGGGACACGTGTGGCCATCAAAACAAAATCAGTTTGCTATATTGTCGAATTTACGTTAGCGTCCACCATGTTGTTGGTACTAGTCCCTGATCAATGTTACGGACGGTTTGGTTTTTTTACATTGAGTAATCCATCCAGTATGTATTTTTAGATCGTTAATCACAATAGATGGTGACTCGATATCAATAACATGATCATATTACAAGGGAAACAAAATTTCATTGTTAATACTTTTAACCCTATAATGCCTAAATTATCTGTTTTCAGTAAAAAATTATCAGTTTTCAGTATCATTGAAGATATCTTGGGAATATAGCGATGCTTTACTTTTAGTGGATAGGAAAAATAATAACTTAAGTGTTTCTTATTTAATACCGTGGGGTGTAAAGGGTTAATGTCATTTGCGAAAAGCTAATTTTGGAAATTAACGAACAAGAAGCTATTTTCACATATTAGATATGTTTTTCTTCAATAATAAAAATAAAAAATCAAATATAGATTAAGAAAAGTATAGGACTAGTATTAATAAAATTTTACAAATTTATGGGACTGATATTGAATCAGAAAAATTTATTGGTAACATTAAGCAGTTTTTAATAACGATAAAAGAAAGAAAATTCTTCAATATTAAATTATGTATACAAATTTATATACGACTGGTTAAGATCTACTTTTCCGAACATAGAAACAATTTTTAATATACAGGTATCCCTCGTATAACACGTAGATAGGTTCCTTAAAAAAGTGTGGTGTGAAACCGTGCTATATGAAACCTGGAGCCAATACAAAAAAAGGGAGTTACGTTCCAAAACCAATTATAAATAAATCACTTTCTTTAATTCCACATAAGAAACTTAATTTTTATTAAAAATATTAATAAAAATGATACTCTGTATGTTATCTAATGATATATTATTTATTATTCTACGATTAATAGTTTGGAAAATATGTGTTCAAATTGTGACAATTTTTTACAAAATCAGTTTCTAATAATCAATACCTGTCTTTAAACCTTCCTACGTAAATCCCATAATAAACATAAGTTATTTCATAAAAATTCATTCAGCCGTTATAAGTGAAGAAGCGCACGCAAGCATTTCAGGTTTATTATATACAGTATATAGGTAAATTGTATAAGAATTTTTAAAAAATTTTTCTCTGTGGTTCAGTGCGCCACTTCTAATCACGTACTGCGCCTTTTTGCGCAAGCACCATAGGTTGGCCACCCTGCTCTAATAGATAAAAGAAGTATAAAAATCATTTTTAATAATCAATAACTGTCTTTATACCTTCCTACGTAAATCCCATAATAAACAGAAGTTGTTTCATAAAAATTCATTCAGCCGTTCTCGCGTTATAAGTGAAGAAGCACACGCAAGCATTTCAGATTTATTATATACAGTATATAGGTAAATTGTATAAGAATTTTTTAAAAATTTTTCTCTGTGGTTCAGTGCGCCACTTCTAATCACGTAATGCGCCTTTTTGCGCAAGCACCATAGGTTGGCCACCCTGCTCTAATAGATAAAAGAAGTACGGTAGTTCTTTAACGAACGTAGTCTCTGTGTCGTTCTTCGAGCTCTCATTACGCATCCTTATCAGCGCCACAGATCGCAGATAAGTTAAAAACCTGTTCGTATCGCCCTCGGTTCCACAGGAGGGTTAAGGTGTAGAGGGTCAAAACTTGCGTTTTTATTAATGATACTCTGTATGTTATCTAATGATATTTATTATTCTACGATTAATAGTTTGGAAAATATGTGTTCAAATTGTGACAATTTTTTCGTTGCATCAGTATCCCGACGTTACTCCCTATCCAACGAAGCGAAAATCGTAGTTTACTGTCAAAAATACTGGGCACAGTAGCAACTGTGCCGCAACTTACAACGTAAAATTACGTTATCTGTCCTTCTCAGAATAAGTCAAAGACTTAATTCTAGTGAGATAGTGCCAAGACAGTTGACATATTTATTTAAAATTGTAGGTTGCAAAAGTTGCTATTGTACCTCTAGATTTTTTTAGTTGACAGATCACGCCACTTTGCCCTCAGTAGCATACTAAGTAATAGGGAGAAACAAGTCTTGGCACAACTGCCCTTTTCTACTGAGAGTTCAGCTAGATTATAGGAGAGGATGGGTGGTCCAGACAATGAATAAATTTTCTAATAGATAAGATCCATGCATCAAATCCGGTCCTTCAGATTGGAAAGGCAAATTTTTCACGCGATTTCTATTTCAATAATTTTCCTTGTGTTAAACATGTAAATTCTTCGTCATTATAAGCTCTTGAAATATGAAAAGAAAAAATTCAATATTTAATCCGAATTTAGGGTTGGAAACAAAATGTTCGTCATCTGGCCGATCCACTACGTTTGTCCATTTTATTAGTTAGAATTTTCAGATAAAATTTATCCGGGAATAATTTTGTCATTAACTTTTTGCTTTTTTCTATATTTCCTGGAGAAAATTTATTTCCTCATTGTTATATTCATATATTAATTTAATAGCACTTTATAAGGAAAAAGTTGAATTTATAAAAAGTAGTCAGAATATAACCTGAAAACTCAATTCTCACAAAATTTCAAACAAGGGAGGAATCAAGGACGGATTAAAACCTCTTGGGACACCTAGGCACAAAAATTTTAGGGGACTATAAATAATAAAAAAGTAGGTTGTTAATTTATAATTTATTTCTTTAAAAATAACATACGAATTATATATAAAATAATAATTAATAATGAATAATGCATACATAAACTTATTGTTATTATATAAATAAAATAAGATAAAAATGAACTAGGTCTCAAATTTAATTCTTCCGTAATTGAACTTTTCTTTTTTTGTACCGCAAAAACTTATTTCAATATATAGATTTTATTCGATTAAAAGGTATCTTGCAGTTCAAGGCATTGGCATTTACTCACCTGAGTAGTATTTTATGAACTTGTGAAACGATGCCAGATTTCCTGTTTTAAAATTAAATATAGGAATTTTTATTTAAAATAAAATTTCCCTACATTTTAATCTAAAAAGAAAATTCGGCAACGCCACAAGATCGTGAAGTACTGCTCAGGTAAGTAAATATTAGGGTTCTAAACTGCAACATTACCGATTAAAATACGGAAAAAAAACCTTTTTAAATTACTTATTTAAGCAGCTCAGAATGTAATTAGGCTTACTACTTCCGAAATGAATACGATAATAATTATTACGGAAATGTGGGAAAAATATACCTATTTTTATATTTTATTTAATTGTAAAATGATTGCAAAATTAATGTATTTAGTAAATAGTTCTATTGAAATTACTGTATTAATTTATACCGATTTTCAACGTATAATTTTAAAATATATTCTTCTTGGGAATTCATGATCAAAATTTAAATCAAGGCGCACGCCAAGTGCACCGAGCCAATTTCCTGCGGCACACTGTGTACTGTACATAGGGGAAGTGGAAAGTCCGAGCAAAGTGAATTACCCAGGCAAAGTGAATAATTGAAATTATTCTAAAAATACATTGAATGATGTTAGCATATTTATCTGGTAGGAAGAGGTACTTGTTCTAAATCTGTGGGTAGTTGTTTTTCGTTGGGGAAACTGTCTTTGTTAGTGGTTCACGAGTTTTTGTGTTTTTCTTTAATTTGGTAAAATATTCATAGGGTAAGTAAATTGGTATCACTTAGTTATTGTATTGCTAATACTTATGATGCTATATTACAAGTCATATAGGAAGTGTAGTGTTAAATTTGCTATAAGGTTTTTATTGCTTTTCATTTATAATACCGACTTAACGTTCCCCTAACTGTAATGGCGTCGCACCGGGCAAAGTGAATCGGGCAAAGCGAATAGTTATTCTCTTTGCCCGGTTTATACGAAAGCCATAATTAAGGGGATACGGAATGAGATTTTGGACCAAAATCCCGTTTTTATATGTCATGATTGTACCATAAATAGAAATCAAAAGCCATAATTAAGGGGATACGGAATGAGATTTTTGACCAAAATCCCGTTTTTATATATCATGATTGTACCATAAATAGAAATATTTGATTGAGACCTATCATCACTTGCATTGGGTATTGTCTAACACTTATTATTTCAGATGGTCTATAAATATAAGAGAAAATATTTGATTGAAGCCTATCACCACTTGCATTGGGACAAATAATAATAATAATAATAATATTTATAGACCATATCAAATAATAAGTGTTAGACAATAGTCTAACACTTATTATTTGAGATGGTCTATAAATATAAGAGAAAAACGAATCAAGGTAAATGGAAAGATGACAATATGGAGAAAGCAATTAAAGAAGCTGTTGTAGACTCTTTGAACTCTATAGCAGCAGATATAACATTCCATATTCTACCTTGTATAGGCATGTCAAAAAAGGATCTGCCAAAAAGAAGTTAGGGAGATTTAGAACAGTGTTCACAGTGAAACAAGAACTAGAACTTTTGGAGTATTTGAAAGATATGGACGACTTATTTTATGGTTTAACAAGCACAGAGTTTAAAAAATTGGAGTATGATTTTGCAGAGAAAAATGGGATTTGTCATCCATTCAAAAATGGATCAGCTGGTGACGAATATATCCGTCCTTTCCCAACTGTTGAACAACCTACTGCAAACAAACGTAGGAGGAAATGTCAAAGATCTGAAGTGCAGACTAGCACCCCGGTGAGACAGGAACACGCTAAAAAATATAAGAAACAAAATAGGCATACGAAAAACTAACTGCAAGAGAAATCTGAGGTTAAGGTTAAGGCTAATTAGATTACGCCGCCATATCCTCTTGGGATATACTGTATCTGGCGGCGGCCACTTGTAGAGCCCATCACAGGCTGGCCAACACCCGTGAAGGGGTCAACCGGATGGTTGAAGGATGGGGTTCAACGGGCCGGGCCCGGAAAAACTGGAGGTGTGGGACCCGGATTTGAACCCGGATCCTTCAGGGTGGTAAGCCAAAGCTTTACCAGGCGGCCATCCGGCCGACGAGAAATCTGAGAAAAGTTCTAGATGAAGATTTCCCAAATATTTCTGTCAGATATGCAACGAGCCTTATACAGATCCACCACAAGAAGACTGGATCCGGTGTTCTCAGTGTTCTCTATGGGCTGAAGATGTCCCAAATATTTCTGTCAGGTATGCAAAGAGCCTTATACAGATCCACCACAAGAAGACTGGATCCGGTGTTCTCAGTGTTCTCTATGGAGTCATGAATTGTGTACAAGCTACACTGTATATGGTTTTTACTTTTGTGTTGAATGTATTGATTAATTTTATTTTTCTACTAAATAAACTGAACATGGTTCCTGTTTTCGTAATGAATGTTTTCATTGTTGTTTTTTCTCATTCTGTAAAAGTAAAAATAAACTTTTATAATGAATGTTTTGATTACATTTTTTCATTTTATACAAGATATAGTAGATAGGGTTCTTGTTTTATAATGATTAGTTCGATTACATGTGTTATTCACTTTGCCCTAGTTGAAAATCCACTTTGTCCGGGTACCCCGGGCAAAAAGAATAATGCACAATATTTCTTTCCTCTGCAGATATTGCAAACTCTAAATTGGATTTATTCTCAAATAATGTTTAACATTAAACAACAGGAAGTACTGTAACAAATAAACAATAAAACGTTTATCTTCACATAATTTTTAAGTTTGAAATTATGTATGAAAATTAAGCTATTCACTTTGCCCGGACTTCCCCTATTTACACGAATCAACTTAAGCCACTTCCATAACTTCGTTTTCGATTAAGCTAGAACAATCGGTCTCGCAGCATATCTCATACGCGATGTGCGGGAGGTCCTGTACATGCAATTTGGAGACCTCCAGTGATCACCAGATAGTGGAGCTAAATATCGGATCGTTTACCGATGCCGTGACAAAACCAGGGACAATCGGTCTCGCAGCATATCTCATACGCGATGGGCGGGAGGTCCTGTACATGCAATTTGGAGACCTCCAATGATCACCAGATAGTGGAGCTAAATATCGGATCGTTTACCGATGCCGTGACAAAACCAGAGAATGTACAATGGAAAGCGTTCACGAAACAGATGCTATTTGTAACTCGGAGCAAGCAGGACCTCCTGGATCATCTGCTGGAGAAACCGGCGAGTCCAGTAACAGCCAGTATCGGAAAAGATCGAAACTGCCAAACGTCGACAAAGAAATACTTCTCAGTTACATGAAAATTATATATGTTGTTAAGTTTCATATCCTTATGATCGTGTAAAAATTTTAAGCTTTAATATCAAAGTATCTAGGAGAGGTAGGCCCCAGAAAATTGCAAATTTGGACACTGACTCACTTATCAAAATTATGTAGTGCTTCCCTCAGACATAGATACTTGAAATTTAGAACAAGTATAGGTCTTACGATCAGGTAAAGGAAAAATTCTAAAAATGCCAATTTTCAGTTATTTTTGTGACTTATTACTTACTTCATCCCAACCGATCGAGTGCGACGCTTAGCGTCGCATCTGGCAGTGCGGTGTCGCTACATAGCAAACTTTTTTAATGAATACATACATCATTATTATATTTTCGTGTTGAATATGTAGTGCTTCCCTCAGACATAGATACTTGAAATTTAGAACAAGTATAGGTCTTACGATACAGGTAAAGGAAAAATTCTAAAAATGCCAATTTTCAGTTATTTTTGTGACTTATTACTTACTTCATCCCAAGCGATCGATTGCGACGCTACGCGTCGCATCTGGCAGTGCGGTGTCGCCTACATAGCAAACTTTTTTAATGAATACATACATCATTATTATATTTTCGTGTTGAATATGTGAAATTTTATGATTAGGAATGGTTAGTTTATGATTTGTAAATTTTATGAAAAATTAGTCTTAATTTAATTATGTATATGAGAATTTTTATTATAAGCTTACCAAAACGGGATATGAAAATGAAAAATCGGTTATTATGAAATATCTCGAGGTTCCGGCCGAAGACCATACTTTACCACTATATTGAAATACTGTTAATATGAAATGGATAATTCAAAATATCTCGTGGTTTCGGCCGAAGACCATACTTTACCACTATATTGAAATACTGTTAATATGAAATGGATAATTCATAAACATCTATTAAAACTTAAATAAGTTCTTTAATGAACGGTCATTCAAACCCATTAAAACCTGTATTAAAACACTGTTAATATAATAACTTAGCAAAAAGTACTGATATCCCACTAAAAACATAAATGTGAAAAAATGGGCCGAGTTCTATTCTACCAGTTTGTTTGGCCACCAAAAGAGTAGAAATCTAAAACGGTGCCAAGTTCCATTCCAACCCAATGTCGAAAAATGTGATTTAAATACCAAAATAAATTCAATATAGTGTCACCTCTTCAGACATTTACTTGGCAAGTTTTATTTTTTATTTTATTTTTTTCAACAGATGACGCCACTTTCCACTCAGTAAGAGTACTAAGTGGCGGGGCGAAACAAGCCCTTCCACAGGCTGCCCACCCCTGCGGAGGGGTCAGCCGGATTGTGGAGGACGGAGATCGACGGCCGGGCCCGGACTCCATGATAAATATTTTCAAGGGGTGGGACCCGAGATTCGAACCCGGGTCCTCCAGAGTGGAAAGCCGAAGCGTTTCCACGCAGCCAATCCGGCCGACAGTTTTAATATTTATGATAGCTTGGTAATAACTTAATATAACTCAAAAACTTGCCAAATAAAAGTCTGAAGAGGTACTATATTGAATTTATTTCAGTAATTAAATCTCATTTTTTGACATTGGGGTTGGAATGGAACTTGGCACCGTTTTAGATTTCTACTCACAGATTACTAGACATTCGAACCAGGGTCCTCCAGAGTGGAAAGCCGAAGCATTTCCACGCGGCCAATCCGGCCGATAGTTTTAATATTTATTATAGCTTGGTAATAACTTAATATAACTCAATAACTTGCCAAATAAAAGTCTGAAGAGGTACTATATTGAATTTATTTCAGTAATTAAATCTATTTTTTTAATATCTCTATTTTAATAAATCATTTATAAATTGTTTTTACTATTCAACATGATATATCACAATCATACATTAATATATTATTTTAATAATATTCATATCCAATAAACAAAATTAGAATAATAATATCTGTGGATAATAGTAATTTCAAATAAATCATAATTTTTAGCATTTAAATTTTGACTAATAATGGCATCAACTGATAACTGATAAATTTATAATTTAGATTACTGTAACAGTCTTACTTTTGCAATATCATTTCAATACTGTTTCAAAAGTTTAAAGGAATTGTTTTGAATCATGAAGAATTTTTGTTTTGGACAGTTATCCTAAATGATTGATAAATAATTTCTAGATAGAATAACAATAGTTTAAATTTAATAAAAAGTTATTCTATAGTATTTTGACAAATTTTGTTAGCCTATTTTGAATGTTGATTATGGATTATTATTGATTTTCATATTGAGTTTTCATACAATGATAAATTATCTATAAATTAATTTTTTAGATATATAATGGAAAAAATTGATTTAGTATTGGTTGGAGCTGAAGGTATTGTAGAAAGTGGTGGAATTATTAATAAGGTATGAATTTTAAATATATTATTACTATCCATGGAATTCCATTAAAAAATTTTTTTATACTGTTACAGATAGGTACTTATCCTCTTGCAATCTGTGCACGAAAGATGAATAAACCATTCTATGTTTTAGCAGAAAGTATCAAATTTGTTCGGCTTTATCCATTAAATCAAAAGGATATACCAGATCATTTTAAGGTTGGTTGAAATAATTTTCTGATAAATGTTGTTTATTTTAAACCAAATAATTACATTTTTTTCAAGAAATTTAAATCAAGCAATATATTTGAACTACAAATTTTAATTAAATCAGATTTGATTTGAACTTGTGAAGCATTTAAAAAATTGTCTTTACAATGTTGTATTTGTGTTTCTAAAATTGAAACTTTCATTCTGTGAATTAATTATGAAGTAAAAAGTGTTAAAAGAAGCTCTAATCTCCCCTAATATAAAGAGGATTATAAAAGATACAATGTTTATATTGGTAACAATTATATTGTTAAACATTCAGTTAAAATAGGAAAAAAAGAAAGAAGAATGTTTTTTGCAAGTTTAAATTGATCTTTTGGAATTAAATGTCTTATTTAGATTTCTTTTAAAATTTATCTTAATTAAAGAGCAAGTTTATTTAAATGCAAGAATTCACACACAATTCATTTATTTAAAAATTCTTTTTTGTTAATCTTTAAATCAAACTTAAACTCTTGTAGATAAATTTAGAAATGTATGGTGGATGTTTTAATTCAATAATTGAAATTAATTAGATTGTCTTAATATAAAACTTATCTAAAAAACAAATTTGTGAGATATCTCTATGATATTGATTTTAAATTGCAGTATTATTCCAAAAGACATTCAGAATGATAGATGTTTTTTAAATAATCTAAATTTTAATATAATTATTGAATAACAGATGAAGTCACTGTATTTTGAATTAAGCTGCAGACAATTTAAAACTACAGTTTACAAATTGGATTTAATGATTTAATTATATATATATACTTATTTATTATTCTCTTTATTAGTGTAATGCATGTTAACTTTTTAACTAAAAATTATAGCGCAATATCTACATTTGTATATATAAATAAATCTGTTTATTGTATCAATTTTATTTTCTGTGTTATTATATACAAATAAAAATAAAATTGATGTAGTTTTTTTTAATTACACACAAATTCATATAATGAGTTCAAACAGTTTAAATTTGCCTGTTTCTTTATTAATGATATTTTATAACAAATAATCCATTGAAAATTTCTAAAATTTTTAAATGATTTACATTTGTAAACTTAATCAACAATTTATCCTTTTTTCCTAATAATCTTGAATCATTTATAATAAACTACATTAAAACTATAGATTCATATTTCAAGTATCCTGTTGTTTTTTTTGTTATTATTATTTAAATACATGCAACTTTTCTAAGATAGATAAATTACACAGTGGCAATACTTGTGGTAATAAACTTAATTATAAAAAGAGATGCTTTAGTCTCTTTATATGTCTCTTTCTTCATTTGTAAAGTTGAGATGCAATTTATTGATTGCAGGTTAAGTTTGTTATTGCTGATCAAATTTCATTTGTTAATCCAATATATAGATATTAATTAAAAACTATGATGCATTGAATAAAAGAAAGAGCAAAAAAGGTATAAAAATGTGAAGACAATTAGATAATGATTAATATTTTTAGATTCTATGAATTGTAACTATTATGTAAAATAACTGTATATTTTCATTATTTAATTACACACACATTCATATAATGAATTCAAACAATTTAGATTTGCCTATGTTTTCTTTATTAATGATATTTTATAACAAAAATTCCATTGAAAATTTCTAAAATTTTTAAATGATTTACATTTGTAAACTTAAGCAAAACAAAGAACAGAATATGATCAATATTTTTTGTTTTGAATTGTCATTTATGATAAATTAGATAAGTCAAAATAAAACACATTTTATACAATAGAATATATTTGTTTTTTGAATATTTTCAAGATTTTTAACTCATATGTTTTAATTGTAACTGTATGCTGTATTCCCATATCATAGTGATTTTTATAGATTATCATATATATTATGTATTATTTTGCATTTTAATTTTCATACAATATTTTTATTGTATTGAATTAATGAGTCTTCATAAATATTCAAGTATTAAAACAAAAATTAATATCATCCATGTATTTCTCAGTTTATTGGGATAATATAGATGGTATTAATCACATTTCCTTAGTATGGTATTAATCATGATATCCATTTCTAACACTGTTGTTGATTTAAAAATGTCTTATCACAGTGTTGAAATTTAAAGGTTTTTGTTTTAAGGAGATTACACTTTATACATAAACAAAAAATAATACGTTATCAGTATATACTGATAACGAACGTTTTTGTAGAAACTTTTTAATCCTCCATGTTTTTGTAAAAAGTGTAACCTCTTTAAAACAAACATCTCTGAATTTTAACACTGAGATAAGATACTTTTTAAACAGTAGTTTTGAGGAATGGTTAAGATACTGAGTAACAATGGACAAATTTTTCATTTTTATGATTTAATTTTGTTTTTTTTACCTGGGATTAGTCAAAAGAGTTTCTGATAGAAACCAAGGGATGTTAATCATTTCAAACAGCTTATTAAGAAACTATGGTTAAAATATATAACAATAAAGATTAAGTCATAAAACCTGTAATTCTACTGCTAAATAATGCAATATATGTGAAGCAATATTTGTAAAATTATGATTTGATTAGTACATAAATAGTAGTTTTCTATATAATTTTATATCAGTAAATTAACTTATATATATTTATTGGAAGAGTTTTTGATATATAAAAATAATCTAGTAAGGAAACAAAAATATTTTAAAAAATGTTGTGAAGTTATGCAATCAGAATAGTAAAATTAACAATTAAAATTTGAGATTTTGGCAGGCTTTAATATGATATTAATACTATATAGGAACAGGGCTGCTGAGAGAAATTTTTGGGACCGTGACAAGTCTGTGGTCCAGGCCCCACTTAAAAAAGTGCATCACTTTGGTTTAATAAAAAAAAACATTATAAAACATTAAGCATTTATTTAAAAAAGGCAAACCATATAAAATGTTAAGCATTTATTTAAAAAAGGCAAACAATAAATTCAAATTCTATACATCACATACTATGTTATATGTAAAAGGTTTATTTTGGTACGACTGCTTTAGGTGCTCTGTCGACAACTTGCGAACTATCGGACACGTTATGTGGCACTTCAGGCTCGACGATCGGGCCCTCTTCGATGCTGGGCCCGTGACAAAAGTCACAGATGTCATCCCCTCTCGACGGCCCTGTATAGGAATAAATATAAATTTCGGGCCTGTGACAAGTCTGTTGTCCAGGCCCCACTTAAAAAAGTGCATCACTTTGGTTTAATAAAAAAGATTTCATTTGTTAATCCAATATATAGATATTAATTAAAAATTATGATGCATTGAATAAAAGAAAGAGCAGAAAAGGTATAAAAATGTGAAGACAATTAGATAATGATTAATATTTTTAGATTCTATGAATTGTAACTATTATGTAAAATAACTGTATATTTTCATTATTTAATTACACACACATTCATATAATGAATTCAAACAATTTAGATTTGCCTATGTTTTCTTTATTAATGATATTTTATAACAAAAATTCCATTGAAAATTTCTAAAATTTTTAAATGATTTACATTTGTAAACTTAAGCAAAACAAAGAACAGAATATGATCAATATTTTTTGTTTTGAATTGTCATTTATGATAAATTAGATAAGTCAAAATAAAGCTTATTTTAAACAATAAAATATATTTATTTTTTAAATATTTTCAACTTTGCAGCTGACTATCTTCAGTCATATTAAAAAATAAGAATAATCATTATTATTATTTCTTTTATGTTCAGCTGACTATCTTCAGTCATATTAAAAAATAAGAATAATCATTATTATTATTTCTTTCAATGTAGCTGTAAGGTGGCCAACTGAATGATCAAAAATGTTGTTATTTAAGAAAATAAATATAATCTTACTGCATTAACTGGATTTTTATTTTAATAATTAATAGAATGAATTTGAAAAAATATTATAATTTAAAAAAATGTTTTGAATTTAAAAAAAATTTGATTTTATAAATTTAACCTTTTTCTCCATTATTTAGGAGATTAAATCTTTTCAATATGAATATGTATATCAGCATTTTACAAATTCTTATAGTTAAGAGCAGGGCTAAGCTATAATAATAATAATAATAATAACAATCAATAGACAAAGTTTTAGAAACTGAACAAGTAAAAGTGCTCTCAAATTTTAGAATACAAACAGCTAAACACTTGCCACATAATATTCCAGATATTATCATCATAGAAAAGAAGGAAAAGAAATCTGGATAGTTGACATAACAATAATTGGTGACAGTAAAATAAAAGAAAAAACTAGAAAAAAAATATAAAGACAAATTGAAATTAAAAGATTGTAACATAGAAGGGCTAAAGTAGTCCCAATAATTATAGGTACCATAGTGCAATACTGAAACATCTGGAACATCACTTGAACACCATCGACATCAAGCATATAAACATTAGCCAGACTGCATACATATGACAATTCTTGTAACATTGTCATAACATCATAATAACAATAGTCTGTTTATCCTAGGTCCTTGGATAGGACTTGATAGGTAAATCAACATCATTTATAGTTATAATAAAACTGACTGTGTGACCAATCATAATAATAAAAATTCTCATATTTAATTAATGACTGTTGAATCTCAAATTTTATATATTGGCTTATATCATTGTTAATAATTTTATAATAATTTATTTATGATGAATAAATTAATTTTGGATTCGTTGCAAACTTAATTTATTATAAATTATTGTAATTTATGAAAAAAAAAAATGAATATTCAATATTCATAAAAATTTAAATAATGCAGTAGTAATTTTCATTTACAAATATGTTATATAATGTTTTCTCTTTTTATAGTATAATTCTCAAACAGTGAAGAATAAAGATTTAAGCAAGGAACATCCATTAGTTGACTTTACACCGCCATCTTATATCACACTTTTGTTTACAGATTTGGGTATATTAACACCATCAGCAGTTAGTGATGAATTAATAAAATTGTATCAATAAAACTAGTGCTGTATTATTATTATTTTTTTCAATGTTTTTAATTCTAAGAGAAATATGGTAAGCATGCTACTAAAAAAATTTATATTGTACAGTACGATATTGTTAATAAAAAAATATTTTTTATGTTAAATTTATTTATTTTTCAATATCAAGAAAAATGTCTTATTAATTAGTTTCTTGTTTGAAATAATTGTTGAGTATTCTTTCAAATTAATAATTTCTTGACAATTACTAATTGGCATAATTAATTAAAATGTTATTAAAATATCTGTAATTAAATTTCTTATTTATTTAAATTCTGCTTTCAATTAATTGTATTGATTTCAAAGATGGTATATTTTATTAATTAATTTAGTTTGTTTAAAAATTTAATGGCATTTAAAACTATTTTACTTCCAATATTTTTAACTTAAAAATTAATTTTATTGCTTTTATATTATATTTATTTCAAATTTTAATATTTTCTCTGTATTGGTTATGATAATTAACAAATATTTATGATTAACAAGTTTAAAGAATAATTAAAAATTAAGAAGTCAAAAAAACACATTATGAAAATTGATATCTTTTCTGAGATGAACAATGTATTATTGTCAATAAGCTATAAAATATCAGAAGTTATGAAAGAAATCAAATGGATATTAAATATTATGATAAAAATTGAGATACAGAATTAAAAAGTGTTACTTATATTTTATCAGATTGTGATATAAATGGCTAAATTTTTTATGATAAATCTAATGTTTTTGATCACTCTAAATCAGTTTTCAAAATGCATGACAATATATTAGAAAAAATTGATTATTTAAATGTATAAAAATCTTATACAACTTTGAATTTTTAAAATTATATACTGTTTAAAATAAACACCACAACATTTAATAATTGCTTATTTTCTGAAAAAGCAGAGATATAGATTTAATTGATTTTTTTATTATTTCTTAAATATTAAAATTTAATTATCAAGCTGTAAAAATCTTAGCTTGTTAATGGATTATTTGTTCAGAAATCTTTTCATAATAACTAAAGATAAAAAATAATTTAAAGAAAACACTATATAATGTTTCTTCAGTTACATTCTAATTTGCCGAATGTTACTGCAATATTTACAATAAATCAAGTGCTCCTCATTTTATATATGTTCGATTTTACGTGAAAATTCTAATTGTCAATCTATATAGTACAGTATTATAATTTAATACAATATAGTTGTTGTAATGTTTCTGATACTATGTATTTGATAGTCACAATAACTTTAATGATAGTTATTACCAATTATTTGTAGTTAACTATTGATGTTATTACTATTATAATACTGTACATATATATTACATTTTGATAGTTGTTGTTTATTTTATTCCTTATAATAGAATCTATATATATATTAAAATGTTCTTCGAAACATTATGCAAATCATATTTAATTTAAAAAATTATTATTTATTAAAATAATAATATAAACAGCATATATATATACATTGTATAATGTTGTTTTAATAATAATTTTTTAAAACTGAACATACTTAAATGCTTTTAAGAACATTTTTATATAAGACATTATTATAATAGTACCTATTTACAAGGCTTATGCTATCACATATAATTTGATTCATATTATTTCGTGTTCTATTTAATTGCATATAATTTTTCATATGAAAATACAAATACAGCTATTAACACTTGAAAAAAATAAAATAAGCTAACTCCTTTAGATTTATTTTATTTCACCATTTTGTAAGATGAAAAATACTATTTTAAAGCCATGCTGTAAAACAGCGTTTCCCGAACTATGTTCCATGCAAGATTCGGTGGAACACCAGTGTTCCACTGAAGATCAATAAGTGTTCCGTAAAAAATTATGAAAATTAATATAAGTGTTATATGATTTAATTAAAATACTGTGCCAAGTTGAAACTGGAGTTGCTAGTTTATTTTACATAATTACAATTTGATGATAGTTGTTTGTTTTACCTGATTTATTTATTATTAATATCTACCTATACTATAAAATAATCAAAGTGTTCTGAAAAATTTCAAAATTTGTGAAGTGTTCCGTCATAGAAAAAGTTTGGGAAACGCTGCTGTAAAAGATATCCATTTTAAAAATATGCAAACAAACATTTGATCCCAATATAAATAAGATTTAAACTTGAAAACCAGTGAACAAAGAAACAATTCATCCACCTTAAAAGTATATATATATTTTTTATTTTATTCTCAATATGTTCTTATCATTGTTTGATTCTCAAAGGTACATTTTAGGGAAAATTGACAAAAGTACTTTTAAATCAATATCAATTATTATTTTTATATCTAAAAGTAACAATTTTTAATAACTTATATTAACAATTTTATGTAACAATTTTTAACAATATATATTTATTACTGTATTACAAATATTATAATATTTTTAATTTTATGATTAGATTAAAATTTTCTCATTTCTAAATTTGTTTAAATGTTTTTTTTTTAAATTTTTTTCTGTAATATAAAGTATTATTCACAATCTAAATTATAAATCAGAAGAGAATATTTTAAATTAGATTTTAAAAACCTTAAAATATGAAAATGGAAATAAAACTGTCTACTTAGTCCAAAACCATCTAAAGAATATGTAAATAAAATTAATTAAAAAATTTCTCATAGGAATATTGCTAAAAATAGCAATATTTTAATAAAACCTTATTATAAAATAATTTATAATAAATATTCATTAACTTGAACATAAGTTTGAAAAGAATAATCTCTTGTTAAATTTTTAATAATTTTACTGGATGAAATTTAATAAATTATATTAATCCCTAGATAAAATATTATTCTCGACTTTTGAAATATTAATTTTAAAAATAATGAATTAGAAAATTGTTTAGCTATATTTTCCGAAATTATTCTGTCAAGTAGTCATTTGCTTATCTCCTGGAGAATTTTAAGTAAAACTGTCAAAAGGTTATATTGATGTCTTTTATAATCTATCATAATTTCAGAAATCATAATTATTATTGTGATATCAAAATTGATTATTAATGCTTTGCTAAAATCTTAAAATGCTTGTTGTTCTATTTAAGATATCAAGAAAGATATTTATATTTTTTTAATTCTAAAGAAATGATTGAGAAAAAAATTGATTTATGTTATTTTTATATAATATCAACAATAATAAAATTATTATTTGATATATAATCTTCAAAATATATATCTTAAAATATTTAGAAGAATAATTTTCTGTCTAGATTACTATGTAAAATTCATTGAAGAGATAATTTTACATAATTTATTTGTATGATTATTTAAATGGGGGATCATCATACTGCAAATGTTTGTTTATATATAAATATCTTTATTTTTTTCTATACAAGATAAAGTTGTGATGAATTATATAACTCTGTTGTTCCATTAAATAAACTCAAAGTTTTGATGATTATAAATCATTAAGAAAAAAAATTGTAGCCATGTTGAGTAACATCTGTTAGTAAATGTGATTTTAATATATACAATGTAAAAGCGACGGATGAATATACATAACATGCAAAATCTTATGTTAAGAATTGTGTCTGGCATCTTAAGATGTTACACAATCATTAATTATCCATCAGAAAAGCAGAAACTGTTGAACTCTTTCGTTGTTAAACTGGAATTAAATTCATTGTATATTTACTAAATATCACATTAAATTAAACATTTCTGGAAGTTTGAATTTTAAGAATTGTATGAGTAAATGCATAATCAGTCAAAGTTTAACTTATCAGCTACAAATTATTGATCTTACAAGAATGATATCCGAAATCGATACAGTGCCACAATTATTGTATATGTTCAGAAATCTGAGTTAGAAAAAAAAAAAAAAATTATGGTTTTTGTAGAAAATAAACAGCAGCACAACTTTTAATCATTGATAATTAAATAAATACATTATTCCGCGAACAGCATCTATAAATATTCAAGAAATAAACTTGGCGGAATCTACAAATAAACAACTTCTATCAAAAGTTTTTTTAAAGATAATTTTATTTACAAAATTTTATTTGCTGAGTGCATTTTGGAAATCTTGAAAGCATTTGGTCGCCTTCACCAATTGACATTTTCCAGTTTTGAAGTTTTATGTATGCATTTCGCCGACGCTACAGACTAAAACATGTTTTCTTATTCAAAAAGTTTTTATCGGATTTTTTTTTTTGAAGTCTTTCTGTAATATTCTGTTTAGGAGGTGCGAACCCGGCCTTACTATAGGAAAAAGAAAACATCCTATATTAAGTAATGACGATTCTTCCATTTTCTATCCATTATCTGATAATGGAAGTTTTTGAATTCTGTCGTTATGAGGAACCATAAGATGATGCAGGGATTATCTATTAAAGAAAAACTCCCAAGGGACATAGCAAGAAATCTAATATGAGCATTTGCTGCTTGAACTACAAGAAAGTTTCTTTCCAATCATCACCTATTTCAGATGGGTTTCTTCCTTGATAGTTTCATCAAAGACAAATGCGATTTCGTTCCAAGTTACGTATTTTCTTCCATTTATTATTATAGAAATGAGATTGCAGCGAACATAAGGTTCTGCAATAGAAAGAAAAAAAATTCCATTAATGTTTTTTATGTTTTGAATAATCGTCATTAAAATTCAGAATATATTTTTTTATACGACGATTTTTTATATTTTAATATTTAAAATGTTTAAAGTAGCAATTTTTTGATAACATTAAATTTAATAATAGTTTTATCGTCGGAAATTTGATGGAAGTATTTACAGTTTACGTTCTTAGATGCTTTATCTTTTCTAGAATAATGATGTTTAAGAGATGATAATGCTGTTGAATTAATAATTAAAATAGAAATTTTTATAATTTTTCATTAATGAAATAAGTTATAAACATATAAGAATTTACTAAATGAGGTATTAATAAAATTTTTATAATATATTTTTAAGGTTGAGTTTTTAAAATTGTTTGAATACTTAAAAAATTGTTTTTTATTAAGCTAAGTTGCAATTAAAGTATATTTCATGTTCATATGCTCAAATTATTTTATTATTTAATTTTTAAGCTAGTTATAAGTGCCCAACTTATTATTATTATTATTTTTTTGACTTGTTAGCTGGATTGTAAACATGGTTCCTAGTTTTCTATGGGAAATTAACGACTTTAAACTACGCCAAAAATTTACAAAAATGTTTTCTGCGACTAGTAACTAGTTAATGCTAGTAATATTGCATTATTAGTCGATACTCGAACTAAATTATCGTTGTATAAATTCATGAGACATCGCTGCAAAAATTTAACTTGGCAATTGATTAAATACCGTGTAGCAAAATTAAACAATTAATGTCGCAATTTGGTATTTCCTAACTGTATAAAAATTAATTGTAGAATTGTTCACTTCATAACGCAACCTCTCACTCGGGACTGCCAACTAATAATGTTTCAACCTATTCTGTAAGCTACTGAGTCGAGAATTTAATTAATCAAGCTAACTGTGTGTCGCCTATGTGTGATTTACAGTTGTGAGGAAACAAGCCACATGGGGCTCTTAATTAAGGCAATATGTGACAAACTGCACTATCCTCCACTAATTGCTTTGGTAACTGGAACATTGACATTCAAATGTTATTTCTCTCTCTCTCTCTGTACGTTCAAAAACGTAATGCCATCAAAGAGGGAAAAAATATTTATGCAACCAACGAAGGGAACTCTTTAACTAGACTATTAAAAGAGCCATTTAAGGGAAGTTGTTGACATCAATCCGCCATTTGTAGCCTATGCTAGTAGCTTGTGCTAGTGGGTAAGAAATCGAAGAACAAATTGCTTGGTCGTTCTGTCGCCTATTGACTCTTCTTACAACTAACAAGTAATGGCCAATGCTTGTTATTCTCCTATTCTACCTCTAACTCTTGTTAATATCGAATCGGGTGACTAACTTTTATTTTTACTAATTTCTTGTGTGTTAGAATACTTAAATACACTGTTATTATACAATAATAATTGAAAAAATATGAATAATAATTTGAAAAATGTATATTTTACGAGTTTATTTTTATAGAGACCTGTTTAGATGATGAAATCAGCCACTCAGAATGTATTAGTAGAGTATGAAGTTACCATATGATGCGATTCTGCATACCAAACTAAAATCCTGTAATACTTTGTATGGCTAAAGACATACTCTAGCTTCTAGAATATATTCTAGATCTTTCAGGAGTACAGAAACAAACCTGAAAGATCTAGGTCTAATTTTAAAATGGAAATTATTCTAGAGCTTTTGAACTAAAAATATTAAGAAGTGAATAATTATATTCACTAGAACATTGATGAATACTGTATAAAGAATAAAACTCGTATTGGATGATATTGCATTGATTTTTGGTGTAAGAGGGAGGAAATTAAACTAGGATAAGATTTTTGAAGAAATAAATTCTTTTAAGTGGAGAAAAATGCCAACGCAATGATTTTTTTCAAGGTTAAAAGTAAATTTGTAAGGTTTCCTGATATGCTTGACGGAAATCTATAATGTTCTCGTTTCTCCTTCTTTCCTGTTAACTACTGTCGTCTTTTATTACTTTTAAGAAACAATTGAAAGAATTTTCAAAGTAATTTTTCCAAGGAAAGTTTCATTTGCCATTTATTTGGAGAATTACGTCGTTTTCTGTACTTCCGTTTACTATTTTCTTCCGGCGTGGAAAGTAATGAAGCAAAACTTAACGACTTCACTGTTGAAGATTGCGAGATTTAAGAGAGCCCAGAGTACAGTAACACTTTCTACGA
This sequence comes from Olivierus martensii, assembly GCA_000484575.1. Lineage (NCBI taxonomy): Eukaryota > Metazoa > Arthropoda > Arachnida > Scorpiones > Buthidae > Olivierus > Olivierus martensii. The sequence goes on from AYEL01079095.1 coordinate 71,377, forward strand.
AATTCTATATAAAATCTTCATTTTAGAATTCCCAAAGGTATTTTATTTTTCCCACTAATCTTCGATTGATGTAGGTGACGAAAACTGATACACACTATATTGTTTTCTCTATCAGCAGACACTTAAAAAAATTCTAAAGAACTCTTTATGAATAGAAGTAAACAAATAAACATTAAATATTTTAAACACAATGTCTGTTGATTCAATTTAATAGAATTAAATTTCTTCAAAGTGACTTCTATAGAAAATCTTTTATCAAGTTGCTCTGCTGTTATAGCTGCGAGGTATAAAGTTTTCTTCCGAAAAGTGAAAAGTAAATCTTGACTTCATAATGTTATGACTTTCTAACTTTTTATCTCCCTTTTCTTCTTTGTAAAGGAACACTGGGCTGTTTCACTTCTTGCAGATGCTCCTTTTATTCACTTTCCAAGTTAACATCTGGGATCTGCTCTTTGTAAAGGAACACTGGGATGTTTCACTTCTTGCAGATGCTCCTTTTATTCACTTTCCAAGTTAACATCTGGGATCTGCTTTCTGATGATGATGTAAACTGCATTACCTTTGTGTATTCGATTTTATGCATCACTTATATTGAAATTTTTTGTTCTCAGAAGTGTAATGATCAATCTATATCAAAAAGACACAAACATTTTTATTTTTAATTTATAAATTTTTGTATTTTTTAATTTTATTTATGTTTTAATTTAAAAAAATTCCAACAACTTTATTAAAATTAAGAAAAAAAAAATGTGATTAATAATTCCCCATTCAGATAATAACATTAAATTCGTTCGAAAATCGGATCCAATATAAAATAAAATTGGTAAAATTTTTCATACAACTTTCTCTATTTTAATTTATTTTTCTTACATTTATAGATTAAAAAAATATATTTTTCTTTGAAAAAAAAGATGGTAATTTTTTAAAGAGAAAAGGTGAGTTTTAATTATATTTTTTTAATTTTTCGCCTGATAATTTCTTCTTAACTTTTTTTGAATTTTATAATAATTCTTACGCTTTCGCCTGATTTATGTCTGGAAATCATTTAAAATTAGGTAAAAAGTTAATCTAACTTACCCAATTACTGGCAAATAAACATCATAATAAATTACAGTGCATTTAATTTAAAAAAAATCCAACAACTTTATTAAAATTAAGAAAAAAAAATGTGATTAATAATTCCCCATTCAGATAATAACGTTAAATTCGTTCGAAAATCGGATCCAATATAAAATAAAATTGGTAAAATTTTTCATACAAATTAAGTACACATAAAATATATATATGTATATATTATTCACTCTTCAGTAAAATTTATTTTCTGGAAGAGATCTGCAAGAAGAAAAAAAATTTATAATTCGGTTTTACATTAAATTAATGACAATAAATAATAAAAAAAAAAAACATAATAAAAGAGATTTGAGAAAGAAATTAAAATTTGGAGAGTGAGAGGGCAAGGAATTATTGTCAACCGAAGAAATTACGATAATTTGATTAAACGATATATCAGTTAAAAAATGACTTTTGAGTAGTCAGAATCGATAATTACCCTGCTCCATTAGCTATTAATAAGGAGTAAAAAAAAAAAGAGTATAACAGAATGACGACATCGATTAAACAGATTAAATTTTTTGATAAAAATAAAGTGGAAATTGCTTCACTTAATCGGATTATAGTAATTGTAAACGAGAAAGGAGCCAAAGGTAGTATCGTTCTCATTATTGTATTTCGATCCCCTCTTTTAGTTGCACACCAAAACGTCTCCTGATTTTGTCATCTTATAAATCAAAGTTAATGTCAGAGGTAAATGCTTTAATATCTCATTGTAGCCACATAAACAGTACTATTATACGTAAAGTGTCACCAGAATATCACATTGTCTGGAAGATGTCATTTATCGGAAGTTTTTGTCTACTCTTATTGATTATCTGTTCGGTTTTCTGGTTACTACACTTCGTAATTTAGGAATTATGTAGAGTGTATTTTTTAAAAACAAAGTTTTGTTTAGAAAACAGTTAAATTACTTTTTAAATAAATTGCTTTTCTCTCTGCGCTGCTATGTAAAATATGAGGTTTGTTATTCATGAGGTGATATTCGTAAACACACGTCTTGATATTTGCATCGATTCCCGTTTTAACAATCGCGCTATAAAAGGGAATAAATGTTTCGTTCATAAAGCGAGTAATACAAAGTATAAAATTTTATGTCTCAAAATATAGATTTTAAAGAAATTTTTACAATAAAATATTAACCATCTAGAATTTTTCACGAAAATAACGTTGAAATGTACATTTGAGCATAATATTTTACGTTATAACCGAGTTTTATATTCTCTTAATAAATTCGGATATAACGAGTAGTGAAACAGAAGTTTGTTTCTTAGATAGAAAGTTCTGTAAATTTTTTTTTTGTATATATATATATTTTCATTTAAAGAAATTCCTTTATGAAACTGCTAAAAAAATTATTTCATGTACATGGAAAATGATAAATTTTTTGGCAATTTAAATATTCCCTTACTGCCTTACTGAATTCAGTAAAACCGTAATAAATTTTACTGTATAAGTTATCAAAGAGCGCAGGAAGTCGTAGCGTATAAAACATCAATTATCCGGAATTTCATCAAGAATCATGTCAATTCTTTACAATAACCATGTTTCAAGATGGATTCAAAGTCCGCAAATCGTTTATCTTAGTTACCGAGATGTCGAGTTTCCTTTGACTTTGACATCCTAATTTCCTATGGCAGAAAATCTTCTTTGTATGACACATTGGCATTTAAAGTCAGGTATTGGTTGCTTCAGGCTGCCGTTTTACAAAGATTGTATGGGCTTATTGTCCTCTAACGGACTCTGGAAATTAGACAGATAAGATAAAACGTAAAAGTTATCGACCTATAAGGAACCCCGGGAGGTTTGCTTTTCTGTTGAATTTAATAACTTATCTTCCAAGTGAAAATAACGTCGGAGAAAATTTTCTATCCAGTAGAAAAAAAAAAAGAAAGGCGAATCATTCCTTTTGTTCGTTTCTTTCTTGAATTCTCTGTAGTTACAAAAAAAAGGAAATTTGTTCAGCATGTTTTTTCATTATTCTGATAACATATTTAATTATAAATAATACCATTTTCTCCCTTTTGTTACTATACTCATTCATTCTTAAAATATTTTTGTTATGTGCAAGAAATGACTATAAAAAGTTATATTTGGTGGAGCCAAACTACTTAAAAATGTTTAAATTAATTCAGATAAGTTAAACATGCTTCCTGAATGCATAAAAATGCAATTTTTAAGCTTTCAGAGCGAGAAACAAAGTTTCCAGAATCTTCAGATTTTATGGAATCTCAAGCCTCTAGAAACTTTGTTTCTCGCTCAGAAAGTATTTGTAAGTGATGCTTGTCAGTTTTAACACTAGGGGCGCCCCGAGGTACAAGCTTGTGTGTAAATAAATAAATAAATCTTGAACACGGAATGAGTCTGCAATATTAAATTTGTTTTACTATAGCGAAACAATTCATTAATAACTGCAATTGTTCTTTAGGGATTAATTTATTTATAATATGAGATAATTTAATAATTTACTTTAAAGCGAAACAATCATTATCAGCGTTACATAATCATTTTGATAATTCTGTACGATAAATTAATCATTTAATGTTAACGATTCATGTTAGAGACGTAAATTCCAACAAATTTATAATTTCTGCATTTGGTTAAGCAATAAAAATAGCAAAAAAAAAAAATTATGAGGTTTTTCAGAAGATATATCTTACAAACATTGTTATCAGTAACGGAAAGAGGGGAAAAAATAAAGTAAAAATATAGTTAAAAAAACAGAGAAGACAATATTTCCTAAATTTGATCGAATTTTTTTTATTTATTAATTTTTTTTTTAGCCGTAACGACGTCATTTCCTTTTGATGGTGACGAAACAATCTTGGCAAGCAATCTATTGTTGGCACAGACTGAGTGCAATCGATGACAGATTAATGTTCTACTGAACATGTTCGAGGATAGTATCTTTTCGGATGTTTCTCTAAATGTTCAAACCTATTCGATAGAACGATCGGTAATTTTCGAACAGATGGAATCGATTGATCCGATAGTAAACAATACTTAAAAAAAATGAAAAATTAAAAAATCTTGTCGTATTAAACTGGATCCATTTTTATGTAAACTTAACATAATTTTCTTCATTTTGACCATTCGAGAAATTTTTTTATGCGAACAATAATGCATAAAATAGATCGCACGAACGTAATCGCATATCGAATTAATGTGGTGATCTATATTTATGAAGTTATAATTTCATTCGAGCGCATTCTCTTACAAACATTACCCGTATCTGGCATTTATCACGCATTACTACAAATATAGACATGCACAAATCTGACTGATGTTTCAATGTTGTAATATCATTAATCTCGACTGGAGGATTCATATCCATGTCGATCGTGTATGTTGCCGCCTGTCGCGTCAACAGTACAACATAATATGACACATTCGCGTAACTGAAAACTAATTAATTAATTAATTTATATAATATTCTATACGACTAGAATATTAAATTTTTTTTTTAATATAGATTAACCACACATAGTTACGCCTTATAGATTAATCGTATGGTTGCATTTTGTTTACTTTTTTTTTAACTTTTGGCTATCGATTAAATTTTGAGATTATTTTCTAGAGAATATATTATTTGCAATTTAACACAGATGTTTTCTGCATTAAAATTTCTCAAGAAAGTTTTAGTATACAAATTTTTTCGTTCTATATTTTCTATTCTTTAAAATAAGAATTTTTTTCTTTTATTATATTTGACATGAGAATGATAGAAAAGCGCGAAGACTTTTATGAAGTTTTTGGTATTTAAAAAAAAAAAAAATGTTTAGAAAAGTTGAAATGTTTATTTTTTATCTTGTTTAAAAATATTGTTTAATGAAACTTATAGATCTAGATTTACACGCTCCATGTACGTTTACGCTTTGCCTAATTTTTTTAACTATCCATATGTAAAATTAAAAAAAAAAAAAAAAAAAACAAAAATAATATCAAGCGGTGCTTTTTTTAACTATCCATATGTAAAATTAAAAAAAAAAATTCAAAAATAATATCAAGCGGTGCTTCCATCTGGTGTCGATAAGAAAAAACATCATAAGAGAAATAACACGCAAAAATCGCCTTTCAAATTCTTGAATTTTTCTCTGTTTTTCTTAGAATAAATTCCTCGCATGAAATATTTATAGATACCTAAAGTTGATGGATGCTTGAAGATGATAGGGGGGAAAAAAGAAATGGTAATTGTGAAATGTGTGTGTGTGAGAGATAAATTCATAATGTTTATTTCAATTATGTTAAAGGTTGGGATCGCGTGGTGCAGTCAAATATTGGAATACATGAGAAAAAAACACCCATGTTGCCTTAAGGCGTACGAATTTCCCTCTATATCGAAATTGCCCGAAAACAAACTAGATAAGGTCGGAAATTCTGTTGTAACATTCCAAAAAGAGCATATGGAAGTTGTCAAAAAAAATCTATAAACTTCAAGCTACATTCTAGACTAAATTTAATGGAATTTCTTCATCTATATAAGCTATATCCATTTTTTTATTTTTTGTTTTTCAATTTTACTTATTTCTAATATATTTTTTAAACTAGAAAAGAATTTTAAAATACTAAAGCTTAAGATCTATAAGCATATATATATGAGCACTGATTTATATTATGGATAAAGCAATTTTTCTGACGTATATAGATGAGCTATTATCGGACTTGCATTAGAAGTTGAAGGATATCGGGTCGAGGCTGATAATACAAAACAAATAAATTATATATAGATCGTATATATTATCTTAAATAAGTGAAATATAGTGTAATAAGTAAAATATTTTGTGCTTAAATACTGCTTATCCATTTAGAAAAAGCATAAAATCATTATTTAGAAAAAGCGCAAAATCAAGACTGCTCTAATACCCTCATTTAGAAAAAGCACAAAATCAAGACTTTGCTTTAATACGTGTTTAGAAAAAGCACAAAATCAAGACTTTGCTTTAATACGTGTTTAGAAAAAGCACAAAATCAAGACTAAGCTTTAATACGTGTTTAGAGAAAACACAAAATCAAGACTTTGCTTTAATACGTGTTTAGAAAAAGCACAAAATCAAGACTTTGCTTTAATACGTGTTTAGAGAAAACACAAAATCAAGACTTTTTTTTTATCATTATCATTTAAAAAATAAGCACAAAATCAAGACTATACTTTATGATACGTGTTCAGAACAAGCAGAAAACACAAAATCAAGACTTTTTTTTATCGTCATCATTTAAAAAATAAGCACAAAATCAAGACTATACTTTATGATACGTGTTCAGAACAAGCACAAAATCAAGACTTTGCTTCAATACGTGTTTAGAAAAGGCATAAAATCAAGACTGTTTACCATCATTACTAAAAACATAAATGAAAATAATAACAGTTTATTATCAATTTTATGGTCGTTTTGCATATAATATAAAGCAGTTCTTTAATTATTAAAATCCCTAATTTTTTAAATCTTGTCTTCAATAATTTCTACTCTACTTACTCTTAAATAAAATATATTGTCTGACCTCATTTCACCGTAAAATATAATGAAATTATAGAGATAATAAACAGTCTTATGTATAGGGGTAAATATTCTAGAATGAAGTAACATCAGCATATTTTATCTTGATTTTTGACACTTTTAAAACTTTAAATATCAGTGCGTCATTATTCAGAATATTAATTTCTCATAAAAGACTCTCAACTAATATGAAACGACAACAGATATATTACGGTGAGATCAGATGAGTTTTAACCTTTCGACCCGCAAGGTTGTCAGAAGCTATTTGCCAAGCCAAGTATATCAATCTTAGGATTTAACCAAGTAGCTGTCATCTTTCACGGTTTGATCGTACACTCTTAGGATTACAAAATCATTTTTTGTTTTCTTTTTTTCTTCATCAGTTTTGTTTTCGATTTCCGTTTAGATGGTGTCACTTCGATTTTTAATTTATCTTTTCGCTTTGTCAGCGATTGTTACTTTCAGTTTGTTCTTCACTTGGCTTTTATTTTATTTTTCCTCTTCAGTTTTCTTCAAAAAAATATATTATTAATAACTTAAAATACTATAATTTGAAAATTTTGATATTACTATAATTTATCATTTGTTTTTTTTTTTTGATGTTATAAGATATAAATAAAGTTTAAAAACGTTGCGTGTACGTGACTGAACGTTTTATTGTACTAACAGGTTTTATAGATAATTTTAAATGTAGAAAAATTATAATTTTGAATATTTTATACTTCAAAATTAGAATTTTCTTCTAAGAGATGCTCTAAAGCAGAGTTACTACTAAACTCAAAATTCAAAAATTTCAGTATCACCAACAAAAATATGTCTCGTATACGAATAGGAAGTCAAGATTATACACGTACCACTATTCAGCTTTCGCGTACCACCAATATACGCCTACCACAGGTTGAGGTCTTATAAGGGATGCTTTAGAGCAGCATCTCTTATAGGAAAAACAACTAAACCGAACAATTCGGACTAAATAATAATAATAATAATATATTCTTGTTGTTTGTTTTGCATTTTTGTAAGGAAATGGGCTCGAAAAAATAAGTAATAATATAATTTGCTGAAGGAATGAATACTGTTTAATCGAAAACAACTCTAGGTAAACAGAAATTTAATTTGCATATGTAATGTATTTGTGATGATAAAGCAAACAATATTTCTATCCAAAAAAAATGAAATTTTAGTTATTCTTTGGACCTAATCGATTTTCCGAATATACGTCACTACGGATAATCGAACATTCTACTCTATTCGAAAAAAATACCGAAAAAAGAGTTTATTACATCTAAACTTTACAGTTTATAAAGTATTTTTCTTCTGCGCCTTTACTTTTAACTCTCTGCCGTCTATTGAATAACAATGTAAAAGAACCAATTTGCAAACCAAAAAAGTCTGCCAGGACGAGAGACCATATTTGCATCGTACAGTTAAGTAAAACACTGCCATTATTCAACTTGGTTTTCTGTCTTCAACTAAACAATTGGATCTTTCCTCGGGCTCTTACGATAATAACAGTTTGGAAACGTCCAACCTCCCAACTATTTGATCCGAACGTTCTACAAGTTCATCCAGAAAGGATGGAAGGAGAAAGGGGAAGAAGCTAACGAAAAGACATCTCAAGGGAGTTTTGACTGCAATTCCTTTGCTCTCACGGAAATTACACGAGCAATGGATAATAAGAAATTACTGAAAGACTTAACGACTCTCAGATGCTCCAATTCTCTTATCCATCAAATAAAGTCTGTATTATTTATTGATAATGCTCATTGTTCACTTTCAGATTACAATGATTTGATTTATTGACGATAACTTTGAGTTTCTTATTACTTTTTTTCTTCAAGAAAAATCTTGAAAAAAATAATAAAATAGTGAAGTATAAGATGTTGATTACCCTCCTAGCAGATACATTCGTGACAATTGTTAAGATATTGCTCATTGTTTGTCTGTTTTACATCGATATCAGTATAAAAGACATCATTGTTATGGGCACTGCATCATGAAAAGGACCAACAACAATGTTGTTGTTTTTTTCTTCTATTGTAAAATGTAAGAGTTTACAATAGATAAAAACAAATCCATTGTTATGTTCATGGATGTCAGTTTAATATAATGCAAGAAGGAAGAATAATTTGTAATGATCAGTTTCTTATCATGTAGATAATTATCAATTTATTCAAATGAATAACAGTTAAAAGAAACTTGAATGTAATCAATTCTCTATTTTAAAGTTAATTGTTAAATCTAATTTAATTATAAATTATAATTAATAGCTAATATCTAGAATGGTTATTTTTTTATTAATTTTATAAACTGTGTATTAACTAAATTTTATATACATAAATGTGATTTTTTTTTTCCATTTTAAAATGAGGATGATGTACAGTTTTAATAATTTTAATTAATTTCGAAAGAGATAATTAATTATAATCATTGAGAATTTAATTATTAAATATCTTCTCCACGTTGACTTATTAGTTAATTGTAATAGGGGGGGATAAAAACTATACTATTAAACTTTACAAAATCCGAATTTAAGATATTATAATTCGATAATAATTGAATTGCGTAATAATTATTCAGATGAAGAAATCAAATTAATGTCTTTCTACCAGCATAAATTTAACTTTTTTAAAGAAACACGGTTTCTGCTTTGGTATTTATGAAAATAGCAAAAGTGGGAAAGAGAGGGCGAGAGAGAGAGCAAAAAAAAAATTTTTTTTGCATGAGATACTACACGTCAATTAACCGGGTGCTGCGACAATGTCATTTCTATGCTAATGAAGTCGTGTCCAAACCGCGAGAGGAGTGTAAACAATGAGAGCAAGCTCTATTAGTTGCGCTATTTTAAAAAAAAAAATATATTTTTTTTTCTTTAAAGGTGTAGGTATGATTAATAAAAAAATTAAATAACTTTGCATTAAAAAATCTCAATTAAACGTCGATATTTCTAAGATAATGACTTTCTGAATACATCCAAAAGCAGGAATTATTATGACTTTACACTGATTGCATAATTAAAATTAGTTTATTCTTTAATACACCTTTACATAGTTGACTCGAGTTTACATCTATTTAATGCTTTTAATACATTTTTTTTTTGTTAATTTTCTAACTTTTCAGGACGTCTAAAGGAGATATTCTTAAGTGCTTCACGTTTTTTTCTGCATTTTCGTAAGTAGGAAGGGAAATTTTGTACTAAATATTCTGTAAGTGCACTAAAAACTGAATTATGATCGGTTTTTGGTATATTTTTTCCAGTATAAAATTTTCATAAACTAAGAATATAACTGGCTTCATAACTGTTAAAAAATGTCTAACTTTAGTTAGGATTCTTCCTAATTATCTCCAATTTTTCGTTTGTTCCTTTCATCCGTAGCAGAACCGTGCAGGAAGATGCTGCACCGACAATATTACATCAGGCATTCTTCTAAATTGACGGACCGCAAAACGATCTTCAACCCATTGCTAACGATAAGAATCCTTGGATGAATGTCAAGAACACCATAAATCAAATAAGCTAATCGTTTCTGTCAGACTTTGTCGCGTTTAACAGATCATGCGCGTATATTCTCATTCTTCACTAACTCATTTTACTAAAGATAAAAAAAAAAGAAAAATTTACTTTATCGGCATTTTCGATAAGGTATGTATGCATTAGATTTGTGCCCACTTTTTACTCAAAGTTATCGCTATTTCTAACTCTTGATTTATTGCTAGATTGGCGAAATTTTTATTTATTCAATGTTTTCAAAATATTTTCTCCAAGTTTTCTTTACGTTAACCCAATTTAAATATTAAAATTGTGTCGATTATTAATGAAAATAGCTTAAGATACTTTTACACTGATGCTCTATCAATTCTCCACATAATTTTGCTTTTATAAACAGAATTAAAAATAAATATGACGAAAAATATTCGCGAAAGTCACGAAAATATATTTAAGCATTAATACATAATTTTTCTTAAATTTTTTTTTTTTTTTTATTGAGTTTCTGCTTATTTTCTTGATCGTGTTTATGGTTATGATGGGCAGTAAATTTTCTTTATATTTTCTCAAAATATTAGCAAAATTTAGCATGATCTTCCATGCAAACTCGCAATTAAATCGGAAGTTTTTTGGAAGTATTTATCATCGATAATTTACGCGAAAGAATCTCAATAATGTTTCACCAGATTCAATATTAGAAAAGCATCAAAGACTTAACTTTTCTTTATGGCAACATATTTATAGTTTTCAACCACGATAAGAGCACATTAAGTTCACAGAAAAATTCTTTTAAGGAAAACAATACAAGAACGTTAAGAATTATAGATAAAAGAGAGAGAGAAATCGAAGAAACGTCATAAACTTCTTCCAGATGCTCGTTCTCCTTCTGGCTAAAGATATACGATGGAGAGTGGCGTACATTTTTACTTTTTAATTTTATATCGGCACATACCCTTTCCAGAAGAAGAAAAAAAAAAAAAATATTCAATTTCAATTTTGTCAAATATATCGGCACATTACCCTTTCCAGAAGAAGAAAAAAAAAAAAATATATTCAAATTTTCAATTTTGTCAAATTTTTCTGTTTTACTTCTGGCTAAATTCAAAAATATATATATTTTAGAAAATAAAAATTGAAGAATCGCATATGTAAAATTCTCATCACTAGGTTAACGACTTTAACACGAATATAAAACACTTTTTTATCCGTTAAAATAAATAAAATTTAAAGATTTTTTAACATCTTAATATAAAAAGAATGATTAATACATTCTTAAAATATTTAATTATTTTTCTCTTTAAGTATCTATCGATTGATTAATCTCTTTTGCTTTAAAAAATAATTTGATGCACTTAAAAATAATTGTGATATCTTTCGGAAGAGTGCGACAATTTTTTATTTTCACAATTGAACTTTTTTTCTTCTTCTTCTTCTTCCTTCAACCTCTTTCTGAAGAGGTTACAAGAGGAAAAGTTTTCAATGTCGTGTCATTGTCCTCTATGGCATCTAATATCTTTTCTCTTGTTGGCATTTCTGTCATGAAATCTATTTTGATATCAGAAATGCCCAATGCATGTATATATGTATATATATATAGAAGTAAAATGTAGGAATAGGAAAGATAATTTCTCAATGTCTCCTGGCAATCTACCAAGAATAATATATATAAGAGGTATTTAATAAATGTCAGGAGTTACAAAATGCATGATTTTAAAACTCTTCTATAAATCTTTATATAAGAATAAAATGAAATAATTTAATACCTTTCTAACTTTACATTATTGTAAAACTTGCAATTTATATCTAGGATTCTATAATCATATATAAAGGAATTTAGAAAGAAAGAAAAAAAACAAAAAAACTCCCACTTAAAAAGTTAGGATAATAAAATTTTCTCATCGATTTATCTGAAAAGTAAACAATCTCAAGGATCTTCAAGGTGATCTACCTATGTAAAAAAAAAAGAAAACGAAAAAAAAGATAATCTCTTCTAATAAATTACCTTCTTCTAATCCGGCTGTTTTCTTGGTTTAGTGTTTTCCGATACATTTTATGCGGTTTTATGATACCAAATTTTAAATTTTATTTACCGAGGTTTGCTTTCAGACTTTAACTTTCCATAAATTATGAAATCCTTTCCAAGTTTTAAAGTATAACGAGGAAATTATATTAAGAATTTAAAACGTAACCAGCATTAATTATTAGAAAAGTTTGGTCTGTAGAGAAACTAGATAAGGTGCCAACGTTGAAGAAATCCGGAAAAATCATAAATGGATAAAGCGGTAGAGAAGAAAAAAAACACTTGAGTAGCAACAATATGGATTTTTACTTGTTTTAAAAGTATATTTCGTAAATTAGATTGGTTTTTTTTTGGGTCTTCCAGTCGAGAGACTTGAGATAATGCTATAAGTAGATGATGGAGGACTGCTTCATCCGCAAGGAGCCAACAACCAAGAGATCGTCCATCTCTGCAGGATGTCTTCCAAGAGTGGTTCTGTGATGGATAACTGGAGACATACAGTGTCTACAGGGACGTGATTGATGAAAGGTGACTATACTTGTAGACAGAACATCGTCATACTACTTAAGACTAGTTTTAGGAAACAATGTCGAGACACACTAATAATTTCCAATAATTTAACTAGTTTTTGTCAACCGTAGCTAATTGAACATCGTTTCCTGCTGATGCACAACCGATCACCTTCAGAGCAGCTACAAAGAAAGAAATCAGAATCGTTTTCGGGCGATTAATTAAGATATTTCTTTACCGTTAAGAGCTGCAGATATTCCAGAACGTATTATTTTGATATATTTGAAAGATTTATACACTAAACGTGCCATCCGAAAACCATTCTGTTACGAAAGATTGGATATTGCGAAAGGAGAAATTTGTTAATCTTCATTAATGGCGTCATTAATGATACGACAAACAAGTTGAGTGTAAAGCGTTTATATTGTGCGCTTGTCAAATCGAATAGAAAATTACTCAAGTTTATTTGTTATGGTGGAAATGGCAGGTTTCACAGCATAAGTGGCCGTTAATTAATGGTAATATTCGGTATTTTATCAGCAAAATGTTCATCAGCGTCAATTGCAGAACAATTCTTTGACGAGAAATTAGTTTAATTGCTTCCTTTTTTTTTATTATGCAACTTAATGATCGCTTCTCATTGTTCACAATTCAAAAATATTTTTTTTTTTGTTTCCTAACTAATTAATTTCTAGTTAATTTTGGCTTTGTCACGGGGAAATTCATCTCATGCATAATAAAATCGGACGTTTTCACACATTTTATACTTAAATACTCTGTAAATAAAGGGCTTTATTTTGTTGTATGAAATCCCAAAAAATTACTGATATATTGATCGATTTTTAAAAATTTTTAATGAGGCAAAAATGGCAAAAAAATGTTGTTTCTGTACAAGTGAAAAAAATATATTTATATAAATGTAATTTTATTGATTTAAACATTTTATTATAGAGTTGATGGAGCGGTAAAGAAATTATTGGAAAAATTGAAAACTCAAACAAAATTTATTCTAAAGTAAACAGATATCAAGAAGTTTATCGATTTTTATTGCTTTAAAGATTTTAACTTGTCAAGATTTCATTTTGAATGATGGAAATTGCGAGTTTACGTGATTCGAGGTGAGATTTTTATTTTTATTTTTCCTTCTTCTTCTTCTTTCCGATTTTATCTTTCCCTGCTTTGTTTTATTTGTTTGTGTTTCGTGTAAACATAAAGTAGAAAGCAAAACAGAGTTATCTAAAATATAAAATATTTCTAAATCCACACGTATATTAAGATTAATCCACGTGTATGAAGTGAGAATGCACTGCAGAAATGCATAATCTACACAACTTGGAGAATGTCCAAAACAAACACATCTGACTTATGGTAGAAATGAAGAATGAAGAAGAAAGTCCTGTGCAGGTTGTTGGCAGTGTGTCCTGTACACATGGCATGTTACATTTCTGGTAATTAGCTGTTCACACAGCATAAACTATCGATTCTGTAGCATCTCCGTCTGTACTTTTCTTCAGCGACGAAATGGCAGAAAACAATTTCCATTTTAAATAATGAAAAATTTTTCTACATTACGTTATTCCCACACGAGAATATAAAAGATGTTGCTGAAGTTCAGAAGCGCACAGAAATAATAATAATAAAAAAAATTCAGAAGGTTGGGAAAGTTAGCTTAAGTTCGACAGGATATGTCATATCCAGTGACTTGATATATTTGTCTATCGAGCGGTTTTGACTACAGTGCACTTTTTCATCTTCAGGTATGGAAAAAGCTGATGTGTTTATGATATTATACCAAAGAAAGGAACACAAAAGCTCAATTTATGCCAAGGAAACGATAAGAAGTTTAAACATTTACAATTTAAAAATTTTCACATAAAATATTAAACTTTTTATTAAGTCGGTAGAATATCAAAAATAAAAAATAAAATACTCGCTCAACAATTTATCTTTAGCTATTTTAACAAATTTTAAAATATGCACAAAAGGTTATACTATATATAAATTACAAACGCATTAAAATAATAGACTTAATTACAATTTTATAGTTTAGATTTATTAGAATTTTTTTAAAATATGCACAAAAGGTTATACTGTATATAATACAAACGCATTAAAATAATAGACTTAATTACAATTTTATAGTTTAGATTTATTAGAATTAAGTAGAGATATAAATTTATTCTCTTATTTTTTTTTTCTATCACCATCGGAGCATTTTAAATAACAAATCCAAAGAAAATATAGTAAATATGCTATTTTAATAACAGCTAGAAAATATTCAGAATCGATTTTTTTTAATGTTACTTTTGCAACGAAAATAATCTTTCCTCATCCTTTATTTAAATATTCAATTGAAGTGAGTAGTAAAAGAACAATTTGAATTTATAATTAAAATAATACATTTATTTTATTACTACAACAGAAAATAATAATTTATCGAAGGCAAGAGTGTGGAAAAAAGAAGAAAAAAAAAAAAAAAAATCGACCTGTAAAAAAAAAAAAAAAAAAAAACAGCACTTTGCACAGTGAGTTAAAAATACAGAATTAATGTAACTAGAGGAGCTCGAAGAAAAAGAAATTCTGTAGATAAGAGAAGTTTTTCTGAAAAGAGATATCGTTTAGTTAATTATATCGAAGAGAACAAAAAAGATCAGTGAACTCAGAAGAAGATCCAAGAAATGACAGTTGATTTTCAGTTGCCCATTTCCCTTTGGGTAACATGTCCGGTTTAAGTAAGTCTTTGATGGTAGCAAAAGCGATACTTTTTCCTTTCCTCACTGCCCACATTCCCTGGAGACGTTTCCAGTTTGTCTGTTGATAATAAACGTCTGATGTTGTTTCTCCCTTTCGATCTATTGCTTTAAAGATTTACACTTCTTCTCACTCTTAAGATTTTTCTCCGAGTCGTGCTGTTGTCCATTTTTCAGTTTCTTCTTTTTTAATCTAGGAAAAAAAAAAAACTGGTTGCAGTTTGTTAGAATGTGACAGAGTTGTTCACTTGTCTCTTTTAACCTTCACTCACTCCATTTGTCCATTGGAAATTGAAGTAGAACGTCGATACTACATAGATGACAGGAGCTGCAGCTTCTCAAAATATAATTTTACTCTTGGGAAGGTGTGCTGAATATAAAAGGCCTCATCCAGATTAATATCCACTTTCGTTCGGGACATAATTCAAAATTCTAATTTTTAAAAATCTTAAAGGGTAAACTAACTGCAACTTCATCAAGTTTAAGGCACATTTATCTTACTTTGCTTCATTTACAACCTAGTTCTGAAGAGATTAAGTCGCGTGGTCATAATTCATCTGACATTTTTAGTCAAGTTTTATTTAAAATAATAATATTAAGTTGACGTATTTTTAACAGAAATTTCCAAGAAAAGACAAATAAATAATTACAATTATTATTAATGTGCCCGAATTACGTTTTATCAACAGAAAAATTACTTTTAAATTATCTCTTAAACTGAACGTAATATGGGACTAGTCATTTATTAATCTATTTTGAGTTTATAAAGTTTAAAAAAAAAATGATCCATATTTTCTGTTCTGGAATAGTTGCCAAGAGAAAAGTTACTTAATTAAATAAGTCCCCGGAATTGAGCAGTGTGGTGTTTATGTGCTGTTAAAGGCAACTCAGCTGTTCTATATATCCACATGGTTACTTGATTGGCTGTTGCAATGTGCAATTAGCCATGTCTGCGGATGTCATTCAATTGCAGATGTGCAGAAAGCGAAGATATCTAGTGATAGCCAACTGAAACTAATTATTACCGCAACTTTATTTCTTCTAAACTTATTTTGTCACGAAATTGTTATTTTCTTAATATATTTAATTGCAAAAAAAAATCATAAAAAAGTGCACACAGTATAAGGGCACTTTCAAAATCGCTCAAATATCAGGTCATCCCAATTTTGAAAGGATATAAAAGATAAACTTTCTTAATATATTTAATTGCAAAAAAAAAAAATCATAAAAAAGTGCACACAGTATAAGGACACTTTCAAAATCGCTCAAATATCAGGTCATCCCAATTTTGAAAGGATATAAAAGATAAATCACTTGCTAATTTAATCAAGTATATATATTCTCCATTTGAATCAATAACGCTCTTCCAACGTGAAAGCTTTAAAAATTCATGTTTAGACAAGTTGAGACACGTTTAAACTTGTATAGTATTAAAAAAAAACATTAATTTTGGAATGACCTGTTATTTATAATTCTACAATTTAACATTTTTTTTTTTGAGAAAACTAAAAGAAATATGTAAAAATGCCTTATATTTTTGTGCTTAAGAATATTTTCTTCAGAAAATGCCTGCTCGTTTCTTGGTTGGCAAACACACGTGCTAAATCATCAAAGCGGTAGATCATCAATAAATTTTAATTGTTTTAATGTTCTCTAGCGATACAGAAATAACTACGAAGTAATTAAGAACTTGCAAACTTAAAATCAATAATATTAATTAGAAATTTATGTATAAATTAACCATAACCGTTTTTGCCATTCCCGAAACCGTATAAAATTCACCAAGAGTTTTATTTATTATTATTACACGGAACAATTTGATTACTGCTTGATCTCATAATGTAAACTCATCGCTTAAGCAAATTTTCCAGCTTTAATACGAGCTTTGGGTCATGTAAATGTTTAATGTTCGCATTTAGAATGATTTACAAATTCGTTTTACTATCTTTCTGGATGTTACACGATGAGATAGTCGTTCCGTTAATGTCGTATTTATAACAGAAAAGAGATTAAACGTTATTTTTATCTAGTAACAAATTTTACCGAATAAATATTCTTTTGATAGAGGTTTTTATAAGAAAAGATGGCATCAATTCTTGCGCCGGGAACTGGGTTTAGGAGCAAAGAAAATGAGATAAGAAATCCCTTGGACTCTAAGGGATAGAGTGTGTGGTCTGCAGGTGAAAGAATCGTGATAGCGTTAATCCGAAAGTTACTCAAAGTTTCATACTAAACAGAAACCGCCAGAACTTATACTACATAGAGATAAGAGCAATGTGCAATGCAACTTCTTGCTGCATCTCCTTTGCTGGTTTCGAAAATTTTCGAAACCAGCAAAGGAGATGCAGCGAGAACTTTTAAGAAAGTAAACTAGAATACTCGTTAGAGTTAAACAAATAAAATATTCAAAATATTAATTATTATAAAATAAATTAAGATTTATTAAGCATTCAAATTACTAAAAAAATCTTGATACTTTTCTGTTACAAACTTAATACAAACATAATCCTTATTTCTTGAACATAACGCATTAAATAGCACATAACACATTAAATTTCTCATTAATTATTAAATATATGCACTAATAATTAAAGAGCACATTAAATTAAGCATATTTTATGAATAAAACCTTTGGAAGAATTTTTTTTAAATTTTTCTTCCGAATATTAATTTTAATGATATTCTAATTACATATATTTTGATTTTTTATTAAAAATTAAATAACGATGGATTATTAATTTGGAAATCATTAAAAAAATCAGCAACCGACTGTTGAAAAACTGAAACTTGAACTCTCTTGAGAAGAAAATTTTTCCTCTGTCTCAAAAGGGATCAAGTTGCTTCTTGTTTATTTGATTTATATTTTTTATTCAATTTTTTTTTTATATATAAAACCTTAGGAAAAAAAAATAACGAATAGTTCTTCGCTTTCTTTATTGATTTTTTTTGAGTTTTTATAACAAAATAATTCCATTTTTCATGCCATTATGGCAGAAAATAATTTCGGAATTAGTTTTTTTTTTTATGAAATATTCAATTCAGATTAAAATTAAAAAAAAAAGGAAAAAAAAAAGAATCATAAAATATTTATCTATAATGATTTGAGTTTGATTTATAAAATCGATTAAATGAAAAATAGATTAAAAGTGAATTAGATTAAAAAAAAAGAAAATCAGACATTGTTTAAGTCTTAAATAATTTATTTATTTTTATTGAAAACATTATTTTATTAATCAAACGATGATTTATAAATTTAAAAGTATATAAAGATCTTTTTTATGAAATATTCAATTCAGATTAAAATTAAAAAAAAGGAAAAAAAAAAAGAATCATAAAATATTTATCTATAATGATTTGAGTTTCATTTATAAAATCGATTAAATGAAAAATAGATTAAAAGTGAATTAGATTAAAAAAAAAAACATGCTATAGGTAAATACCAAATCTAGTTCTCTCACTCTACTTTACCATGACCAACCAATATCGCTAACCAAACAGCAAGTTCGCCTGCTCCTCCTTTATGACTATCATTCCAACAAAAAAGCAGTCAATTTTATCACCAACATCAATGCTGCGTTCGGCCTGGACACTGTTGCCAGAAGAACTGCATTCAATTGGTACAAACACTTCAAAAGTGGAGATCAGGACCTCAAAGACAGACTACGCTCAGGCCTTCCATCCAAGTTTAACTATGATGCCCTGGTGCAAGCCCTGGAGACGAACAACCGACAGACAACACGTGAGTTGGCCAAGGCACTCAACATTGGCCAAATCACCATTGTCAACCATCTGGCTCAGTTGGGCAAGCGGCCAAAACTTGGGTGCTGGATGCCACACAAGCTCGATGACCGTGACCGCGACCAGCAGGTTGAGACAGCCCTTTCCCTGCTGTCAAGATCCCGAGGACATATTGGCTGGATTAACTGGATTCAGTGGTTACTGGGGACGAAAAGTGGATGCCGAAGCCAAGGCTGAAAAGGAGCCCAAGCAACCACTGCATTCCAAGAAGATCATGCTCTCTATCTTCTGGGATTCTAAAGGAATCATCATGTTCGAGTTGCTGCCGCAAAACAACCATCAATGCAACTTTCTACTGCGAACAACTTGACCGTCTGTAACAGAAACTGGTGGAGACCCGCCCAGAACACCATCCTGCTACATGACAATGCACAGCCACATATGGCTAGGCAGACCTCCCAGAAGCTACTGGACCTGAACTGGGAGGTCTTGCCCCACTGCCGTATAGCACCTTCTGATTACCACCTGTTCGCCATGCTCAACCATCACCTGGCTGGCAAGGAGCTCAACAATGAAGCCGACTTGGAGGCCAGCCTGACCAACTTCTTCGAGTCACAGCCGCCAGAGTTTTATTGAGATGGCATTCATTCCTTGCATAAGTGTTGCCATGATGTGGTTAACAACAGTGATGATTATATTGATGATTGAAGTCAATTCTGTACATAAAATTTACTTGGCTAAATAAAATGTTCTGTTCAATCAGATAATTGTATAAAAATAAAACAGCTGTCTTTCATTAGATTTCTCTGCAAAATTTCAGATTTTTATAAAATCAGTATTTCAGATCTGATCAACATACTTTTACAATAGATCAATGGGCATCTATCTAAAGTTATCATAAGATTTTTGGCCATTAACATAATAACAAAATTTGTTGTGTTGTAGTTATTATTTTTTAAACCTTATTGGATTAAACTTATTTGTCAGTCAGCTCTCATTTCCATCTTCTCTGATCTTATTATTATTCTATGATTTTATTTATTCCATTCAAATATAAGCAAAATTTATTGAAAATAATCTTTATGATTTTTTATATCAATCTATTATCCATATTTAATAAAATTCAATATACTATAGATCAGGGGTCGGCAATGCAGTGCCCACAGGCACCAGAATGCCCATAAATTAGTTTTTAAGTGCCCACCATTCAAATACTGAAATCTAAATTTTAAATATTTGAACAACAAATACTCATAGTTGTAATGAACAATTTTAGCAAAAATTCTTTACATTGCACACTTTAATTTTATCTTTGCCATTTTAACAATTGTATGAATTGTACAATTAAATTTTGACGAAAACTGAATCCTGGTGGCATCTATATAATACTAGATTACTAGATGAATCAATTTTCGAGTACTAGAGACATTGCTGCATGTAGTGAACTATTTTCTGTCCCCACTATCCTTGTATACTCTATTCAGCCATTGCTTGCTACGGTATCCATCGAAATTCCCATGGTGCCTGCCGAATTCCCGCATTTCTGAAATATGCCCTCCTATTAAAAACGGTTGCTGACCCCTGCTATAGATAATTTCACAATTATAGTTTTTTTGTAATTTTTTTCTTTGCTGATAGCAAAAATTTTTATAAGCAAGTGATTATGGTATGTCTCAGATAAATTTACCAAATTTTTTATTAATATCCTATAAATGCTATTTGCAAATCAAGAATAGTATATACCAGGAATGGCAAAGCTTCATGTCATTAAGACCCATATAGGAGAATCTCAATTACTTGAGAGCCGCAATCAGTTTCTTTTTGGGTCAATGACAGCCACATCAGTTTTTCGGTTAATTTTAACAATAGTTTCAAAATTATTTATTATATATTTTACATGCATTTATTACATTTAGATGCATACTATATTTTACAATGAATAAACAAATTACAAAATATATTATTTTTAAAAATTAAGTAGGTATTTTCTCCATATTAACTATTGACTTTCTGCTGTGGAGCCACATTGAAAGTACAAAGAGCTGCAATTTGGCCACCATTGCTATATACAAAAGTTATAAGAGAATTATTAGTGAAGAATTATAAGTAGTCTTTGACTTACAAGAGAGGTTTATTTAAACTCTGTCATTGTAAATGGAGTGGTTGGAAGTCAGAAATGGCCAAAATTTATAGATTGCCACTGCTAATTTTCATTATTATACTCCACTTTATCACAACAAACTTAACAAATACAAAAATAAAGAACTAGATACAAAAAGAATTCATTCTATATATCATGGGCTCAAACTCATGTGAAATTGCATTGACCAATCACATAATTTATTGACAATATCACCATTATAAATACAAATAGTTATAAGTCAAAGACTTTGTATTTATATAAAAGCACTATAAGCAAGGTAATAAGCGTTTATTAGCATATAACGTTTTTGGATATATTCTGTCCCTCTTCAGTATGCTTACATTCAACATTACTTAAATAACATCGTATTTTCAAACGTTTTTTCTTTTTTTCTTACATTCAACATTACTTAAATAACATCGTATTTTCAAACTTTTTTTCTTTTTTTCTATATATAGTATATATAGAAAAAAATACTTATATATAGTAGCAAGTGGTAATATATTGTCTTTATATTGACTTTGTATTTAGATTTTAAAATATTGTGCTAATCATTTTACAAAATTTATACTTGCTAATATTTGTAGACATCATATAATCAAACACAGGGTTGATATAGCTAAAAAAAATATTTGCAAGTCAGATTATAAAATAGCATTATTCCATAATACTGTTGAAGATTGATTGTAGATCAAGCTATTAATGATTTATTAATTCAATATTCAGTATGTGAAAGCAAAAAAATATGCAATATAAACCTGATTTATGTAAAATCTATTAATCTGATGACAATATCAATTTTAATTTTGGATTATGTATTATAATGTATTTTTTTAATATTATTTAAATATGTAATTTTCTGAATGAATATACTGAGAGGATGGAGAAATTTAAAAAGCACAAAAGAAATACAGAGGAGGATCTGCATGTGAAAAAGATGTGTGAAAAACTAAATCAAGTAAATGAGAATATTTGCAATGTGAAGGATGAATGGACACACTTTAAGAAGTGTGTAGTGAGTGTTATAAGAGAAGTAATTGGTGAAGTGAGAATGGGTAAGAAGAATGTCAATGCATGATGGGATGATGAGGTGGTACATACTGTGGCTGAGAAAAAAAAAGCATATTTTGAGAATGTTAAATGGAAATGTGAAGACAGATGAATATAAGAAATGTAAGAAAGAGTGTGCAAAGATAGTGAGAAAGAGTAAAGAAAGCATGGCAAGATAAAGATATGAGAATCTGCAGAATGATTTTGAAGGGAATAAAAGAATATTTTGAAAGTATATGAGAAATTTTTGAGATGGGAACAAGATGCATGTTCATCTGATATGAAAGATTAAAATAATAGAATGTTGTAGGATGAATCTAGGATAGTTGATAGACGGAGAGAAAATTTCCATGAGTTCCCAAATCTATCAGAGAAAGGGATGAGGACAGAAGTGAGGAGATAAGAATGAATGTAAGAAATACATATAAGTGTGATAAGCAAATCAGCGAAGAAGAGGTTATGAGTGCAATTGGCAAATTGAAATGTGGTAAGAGTCCTAGTATGGATGGGATCACAGCTGAGATGTTGAAGTATGGTGAGAAATCTATTGTGGAATGGATGTGGTACCTATATAAACTGTGTTGGATGGTGTAGTTCCAAGTGATTGTATTAAATCTGTGATTTTTTCCCATCTACAATGGGAAGAGTGAGAGAGGTAAATGTAAGAATTATAGAAGTACAGATATCCCTCTTATAATACAGTAAATAGGTTCCTAAAAACACCATGTTGTGTGAAACCATGTTATATGAGACCTGGAGCCAATACAAAAAGGAGAAAATTAAAAACAACTTTAATTCCAACATAAGGAACTTAATTTTTATTAAGAATATTAATAAAACAAAACATAAAGAAAGAAAAAATATATAATCCAATTTCAGTTACATGTAATAAAATGTGTGATTGTGATTTCATTGTTTATACAACCAAAAGGTACACAGCATTGAAAATATATTGTGAAAAGTTTTGCAAGAAAGATTTAAAGAACATTGATTTTTATTATAAATCAACCTTTAATAAATTATCTATACAAATTGGAATAAATTTATTTGTACTTAAATAATTGATGGTTTAATATTGCTCATAAAACAACAATTGAAGAGTGTGATCCCAAAACGCGTTCAGTCCATTTTGGTCATTTTTTTATTTGACGCAAATACATATTCCTATTGAAATCACCTATCTTATTAAAGGCAGGTTTGTTCCCAAAACCTTGCTAATCGATGTGTATAGAACACTCGAAATCTGCTCTGCTTTTGAAAACTTGCTCAGTCCAGAGAGCAGTAACGATGAAAACTCGCTTCAGTCCTTTGCGCATGTGTAGAGCGTTTTCCTAATCCTATCAGCAGAGCGGTAAAAAACAAACTGCTATTACTGTTGGCAATAAATTTGTTGTGGGAATTTTTGTCGTGTTTATTAAAAGTAAAATTGTTATATTGGTTATTAATTTTCATGTTAGCTCTTGAAATGAAACTGTAACATTAAAAATTTAATTTTCTTGGGACTTTTTAATCTATTGTTAAAAGTTATTTTTCTGAATTTTAGTAGTTCCTAATATCGAATGATTAAATACATATTCTAGGGCTTTCCCATGAATATAATGCACTCATGAGGAAAGCCCCAGAACTTTCCCGTGAAGTAATTAATGTTTGAACTTCCTTATGAGTACATTGTACTCATGGGGAAGTTCACATATTTACTTTTCACTAAAGTCGATTCTCGTTATTCGCGTTGAACCATTGTGTCTATGAGGAATTCGCCGCTCAGCGACAATCCGCGAATAAGCGCGAAAATCGAATTTGTGGTAAATAAATTTTCGGGAATAGTCGAAAACGTGAACAGAAAATCCGCGAATCGACTGCATTTTAATACTTAAATCATAAGTTTAGTTTTTCCTGTAATGAAGGATGAGTGTAATTGGAAACATGTTCAGTCCTTGACCTTAGCGAGTTTCCATTAACACCATTATATTTAGTCATCGTGTATTTAAAAACTAATGATGACTGATTTCAAGATTTTACTGAGAAGTGCATGTATATGATTAGAAACAGATATCTGGTAAGATAATTCATTCAAATAGAAATACTTTCCAATTTCCAGTTTTGCTTCTCCTGAAAATTAACAAAAACGGACTTAACACGTTTTGGAGTCACACTCTTCAATTGCAAAATATTTGATTAGCAATGGGCAACAAATGGATAGGTAAAACTTTCTTCAGAATTCTTCACTTTTTGCAAACCCAATCTCTGAGTGCATATATCAATTGCTTATTTTTCTTTCCAAAATTACTTATTGTTCTTCTGTTTTACCTTTGCAAACCCAATCTCTCTCCGAGTGCATATATCAATTGCTTATTTTTCTTTCCAAAATTACTTATTGTTCTTCTGTTTTAAATGTTTAAAAGGTGGAAAATTTATAGCCAAAACCAAGTTTTCTAACAAATCTTATATATTGAAACCTTTGTCTCCTAGAACAGTATCAACTGGTCTCAAATTTAGAAAACCACTCATTTTAATTTCTGTTAGATGGCCCCCTCTAAATAAATCAGAACAACCACATCCTTTATATTAACACTAAGCATTTAAAAGTTGTTTTGACTTATAACTGGAATAGATGGCCTGATAAATTTCTGGATCCCAATATTGGTATCTCTAATGGTATTTTAGTACAGTCTGTTTATTCTGCCTTATAATGATTTTCCATTTGCATAAAATTTAGTGTGAACGTTCTTGTACAATAATTGTTTCCAAAAGTGTACAATTTCACATCTAAGATCTATATTGAACATATTTGCTAAAAATATTAATAGGCTTGCTTATGAAATGACAAAGTTAGAAAAATTTGATCAGTCATTTTTCTATTGATAAAAATTCTTCAGGAACACTATTTTCTTAAAAATCATAATAATAAATTCTTTTCTAGCTAACCTAGTAAAATATTTTATCTGATTTAATAAAAACAAAGCTTAATTGATGAAGATAGAACAAAGTTTGGATTTTACAATCTTTTCTCATTGAAGCTTCTCCAGTATTTATTATATGACACACTATCATCTGAAATTATTTCATCTCTCTCTACCCTCATCAGTCTCATATATATTGGCTGTGAATTTCTTCCTAGTTGCAGATGGTTTTCTACTTATAATTTTGCTGACATCTTTGAATATTTTTATGAGAACACTCCTTTCTTCAGATATGCAATTTTTAATTCTAAAATTAAAATTCGTTACAACTTAACATCTGTTTTATTTGTAATGACTTTATGATGTTCTATTTATACAGGGTAGGGCCAAGATAAACCGAATCCAACATGGGAGATATTCAATGTAGCAACATGCAATAATATTTTGTAGAGAGCTGTGAATGACTTTCATAGGGACTGATCTACGTGTATAAAAATATAAAATAAAATAGCCTTGCAGTTCATGTTCATTACTTGGTTGGGTTCAGTTTATCTTGGCCCACCTTGTATATTACCTTTATTTACATCTATATAATCACTCATCAAAATGACTGTTGCGAAATTGTGTATTTATTCCCACTTTTAATAGCAATCTGATCCCTGATCCTGAATTTTTCAGCCATAGTACGGAATATTAAATCTTGATTTGTACTAGTGATGTCATTACAACCGAACATAGTATAATTGTAAGGCATTGTTACTACTATTATATCTTTAAAATCATCGAGTAATCATGTTTTATACCATATTAGATTGCAAGCCACTGTGGCAAAAATATCGTCAATATGCCTTATTCTCTTTTAATCTTTTCACTATTGATTAAGATAGCAAGTATCAAATGATTTGAAAATCAATGATTTTTAATTGAAAAAATTATTAAAACAAAGATGTTATAATTGAGTTTACGGTGGTATATAATAAAACCTGTCAAATTGACACCTCTATATGTTTGACACCTGTATACGTAAAAGAATTTTCCTGGAATCAAAGAAAAATTTTTTCTACGGTAAAACCTATAAGATGGAATCCCAAGGGACTAGAAAATTTTTCTGCCTTAGACAATTTTCCTGCTTATAGATTTCATTCTGGAATTTAAAAAACGGCATTACAATACATTGTTATTATAATAGTACACATTTTGATAATATATAAATAAAATATAGCACCAAATTATTGTATTAGCCTACATAATAAAATGCATAGGGTATTTTTGAAAAGCAAATAAACTGCACATATAATGCTGTATTAGAAAACATGCAACAAGTAGGACAGAATTACAAGTTTTATTTTAAAATTTCACTCTTCAGTATTCAGTTTTTATATATAGTGTTTGTATTAAGTACAAAAATTACAAAAGTTTCTTTTCCACAATTTGTCAAGTCCTTTGTTTTGCATGTTTACTTAAACATTCTTCTCTTTCCATCATTATATGTATTTGCAAAAGTTTTTCAGTAATTTGTATCTAACTGAAATATTCAAAAAATTCTTCTTATAAAACCAATTTAGTCGTAGCATTTAGCAAAATTTTTTATTTTTCTATTTCTGGAAGTCTCTTCCCAATCCTTTTTCACTGCCGTCTTCTTCATTTATAAAACTTTCTTCTCTTCTTGACTGGATCAAATCACTCAGTTTGATAACCTGCCTCTAATAAAAAGTTTTTTTTTACTAATGTTGACATATTCTTCAGCATTTATCTGCATACTAATGTCTTCATACTGTTCTATAAATGTCTAAATTCCATCAATGTGCAATACTTCAGAAAATTCTTCCATTCCTTGTTCAGGTTGACCAATTAGTTCCAAATTCAAAAATTACTTTTTCCTTTATAAGATGGAAAAATAATAATTTTTTTTTCATCATATACAGATGTTCTTTTATTCAGTGAAATTTTAAAAATGCTTTCTGTTTCCATTTTAGACAATAAATATCTGTTATACAAATATTTTCTTTGATATTTCTATGAAAGTTGTTTGGGAATAAAAATATTTTCCATGTTGAGCAGGTTTCCAGCTTGTACAGTGTCCAGCTTAGACAGGTTTTACTGTATACTTCCAAACCTTCTTATTCTGGATGCAGTGAGATAGATGGATTTATGCTGCATGGAAGTTTTACAATTAACTGTTCAGAATTGTTATAAAAAAGCTGGGTACCCTACAGATTTCATTGAGGAAGGCATGCAAGAGGTCAATAACTTTGATCTAGGAGAAGAATTGAATGTTATGAGAATTATCACTACAAAATTTCAACAGAAGATTTTGCAAATTTTGACAAGTCTTATTCATCATCATGCAGATGAAAATTGTATAGCCAGAATGTGAGTGAATAGATTATGTACAGCTCAATTCATGCAGAAACTTCATCAGAAGAGAATAGGACGATAAACTACGATTCTTCAAGAACCAATTATCCATGAAACAGCTTTGAAATACATATATAAATTTGAACAATTTACATTTTTTCAATAATGAACCAGAGCTTGCTGAAACCTTATCAGTGTAAGAAACAAAACTGAAAATGTGTGGATTAAGTGTAAGTTAAATAAAAAAGCAACTTTACTTACAGACTTCTTTTCAAATAAATAGTTCCTATATTTTAAGTACTGACAATTGCAATATATATTTGACATTTTTGAGTTCCATTTAAAATAATAACGATTTTAAGTTTGATTTGAATATAGGTTTGCATTGTCATGAAAATTTAGAATTTAGTATGCTTAAAGATTCATAAAATTAAAATTTTTTCAAAAAGTAATACTCAAAAGCCTTTTAGCAGTCAAAATATTTTTTGATTGCTAAAGGGCTTTTGAGTATTACTTTTTGGTTTGTATTTTGTGCAGTCTTGTTGAACTTTTATTATAAAATTTATTCTGTTAGACACCTCTCTTTAAGTTGAACACATTTTGAAGGAACCAAATGTTCCAACATAGAGGTTTCACTATAATTAGGTTTGGTTAAGGATGTTATAATAATAATTACTTATAAAGGAACATAATAATATATCTTATTATGAAAGGTTTTAATACAAATAGGATTTGATTCAAACCCTATAAGGTCATAAGTTGGAGCAGTTGGAAATTAGAAATGACTTAAATTTATGATTTTCATTATCTTTATTGTAATAATAAACTTAATCAATACCTATCAGAAGAGGGCAAAAAGGCAGCTACATAGACCTCACGATTTTAGGGGCTTTTTACCAATATATATTTGTCAATTTTGTTATTTTAAATGTAAGCAAGTTTCTGAGAAATAAATATGTTATAACTGAATAAGTATTAAATACCATTGTTTTTATTTTCTTATTCAGTTTTATTTTAAATTTTGAAGAGTCAAAAATATTATTCTGGGCCCTGTATTTTCTCTGAAAACCTGAATCTAATACAAAAACAGGAACCAGAAACAGATAATTTTGATAAATCAGACTTTTACCATGGACTCATGCATATGAATTGCACTATCAGTCACAGAATTCATCAATCCCATTACAATCATATGATGTTTTATATATATGTTGTATATGCTGTTTTATATATATATATATATATATATAGACTGTTTTCATTAAACCATGCAAATATGATTAATATTTTGCTTGGGGTTGATAAATCTTAATAAAAAAATTATAATTAATATTAGCTTAAAATATCTGTAAATCCTATTAAGACTATTAGATAACTGTAAATTAAAAGGGGAAAATAGTAATACTAATTCCAACAGAGGTGGGTAGTATTAAGATCTTTGGTTATCAACAAGATCATCTATAAATTATATATTTAGTGATTCAATAAGTCAATGCATAATCAATACAATAATCCTTAATACACTGATATTATATACATATATCAAATGGTGCAACAAGTCCAATTATGTATCAATTATGACAGAAGTGAAAAAATCAAATCAGTAATAGTTTATTTTATGGATAGAAGAGATAATGTCAAAAATATATTTTTGACATTAATTTATATATACTTTAATATTTTTTCAAAAATATGTAACATATATTTAAAGCACCAGATTAACCCTCTAGCAGGCCCTAGGCAAAATGTAATTGGGGCCACATTTATATACGTTTCTTTTAAAGAAATCTTAAATAATGTAACACAAAATTTTTATTAATAATAGAGAATACAAACACTAATACAATAGTAATTGTATAATAAGAGTTTCTGGTATAATGAAAAATATATATAATTATAGTTATTAACCTGCCTTTAAAAAAATTTAATTTTTCATTTTTGGATTTTCATTTTAGAAAATTGATCAAGAATATCTTCGCAATCTAGTTTTCAAGAGTATCTTTTTCGGTAGCAAACATCCCTAAAGATCTTAGCCTTTCCTGTCCTATTCAATTTCTTAATTTTTGTTTTAAAACGGAGAAAACACTTTCCTGTAGCATTACTTAGCAATATATTGGTATTAAGAAGATACAATGTTATTTTTTTATAAACAGGTTCATATTGTTCAAGCTTTGCAAATTTTGTTTTCTTGCAATTAAAATAAATTTTATCAGCTTGTCATCTAGTTCTTCAACATGAATATCATTGAAGCCATTAAAATAACAACAACAAATATTCTATATTAAAGATTTATTTTAAAAATATTATTTATATTTTCTGTACTAAAGCCAGGTTTCTCTGAATTATGGGCCCTATTTATCTATTGGTTAATCCAGCACTGTATATTTAGATATAGATATTAGTCTATATAGTGCATATTTAATAGATTCTTTTAATTTTTAAAATAATTTTCATTGATAGAATTGTCACTAGAAAGTGAACTCAAATCATTAATTTACATCTAAAAAGAGTTCACTTTCTAATGGCAACTTATTAACTTAAAAAGAACTTTTTCCACGATTATTTCTATAATTTCTTATACTTTGCCATTTC
Source organism: Olivierus martensii (assembly GCA_000484575.1). Taxonomy (NCBI): domain Eukaryota; kingdom Metazoa; phylum Arthropoda; class Arachnida; order Scorpiones; family Buthidae; genus Olivierus; species Olivierus martensii. The sequence continues at coordinate 101,530 of AYEL01079095.1, forward strand.
AGAAGAATGTAAACTCTAATTTGAAAAATATATGCTCTATATATGGAAGAATTTCTGAAAAATAAATATCACATCATATCTGACCCTTTGGAATATATATTTCTAGAATAATGACTAATATAAAACTACAACATTGCAACATATTTAAGTTGGAAGTATCTTTATTAACATGATTTAATGGCAATGACTTAGAAGGATCTGAAGTTGTTCATATAACAGGATGATCTAACTGAATTCCAGTTTCCTATTCACTCTGTTGTTTGATAGTAACTAATCTTCAGATATTAATAATAACTATTCTTTCTCCAACTTCTATAGAAAAAATGTGAATATCTAATCCTATAAAGATTTTTAAATATTCAGAAATATTTCTAGATAAGATTGCAATAAGAAATACACAAGCACTTTAAAGCAGGAAAAATATATAATTTATTATTAGATATTTAATGCATTAATATTATTATTATGTTGTAGTACGATAAGATACATCCATTTTTTTGCTTTAATGTATTTAACGCAAGTAAATGCTCGAAAATGGAAGAAAATATTAACATAAAATGAAAATTAATAAACGAATTTACACATTTAAAAAGTTCTAAAAATTATTAATATTGAAATATCAGAAATTTCTGAAAACGTGCCTAATCAATAAAAAGCAAAGAGAAACGTTAAGTTTTGAAAAAGGATCAAGTATGGAAATTCGTGATCAAGTATGGAATATGAAATGAGGAAACTTTACTTCCGATTTTTCAACAGGAGTAAAATTATTTTTCTTTTATAATATATATTTTTCATTTATTTATTCTTTATTATTTTCTAACAAAATAGCAGATCGGAAGAGCGATTTTGTCTGTTAAGCTACGTTTAGACAGTGCAATTTTTCATGCAACAAGACGCATGCAACTAGGCACACGAGAAGGCATGCAAGGGCGCATGCCTCAAAATATGTTGCAAGACTAGGTGCAAGAAGGCGCATGTGTTCCCCATCCTAGTTGGGTTACACGTGCAACTAGTCTTGCAACATCTTATTGTTTTAATTATTTTAAACTTTTTTCTCATATTTTTCTTTGATTTATGGATTGGGGTGTAGAGAAAACACTTCAATTTATTGAAGATTATTGTTGTGAAGTTGTTTTATAGCAATCTTCCCACAAATTATATAAAAACCAGGAAGCATGACACGATGCTATTCACGAATTAGGTAAGAAATATCAAATAGATACAAAATCTATTTTAAATAAAATTAAAGGTAATGGGAAAATTCCATTTATCACTGAAATCTTTCGCAACAACCAGCCATTCTTCTTTATTAGATAGAAGCTGAAACAAAACAAAAGAAATTGTCGAATTTTTGAATAAAATAGTTATTCAGGACACGAGTGCTAACAACTTCTTTTAATTATAAAAAAACATCCGGTACTGACCAGTGGACCCACGCCAGAGACAATTTTCTCAAAGTCGGGGTTAATAGACCACCCAGGGGAGCGAGGAGTGGTGTCATCACCTGCAGAAATTGCGTCACATTCAACAGAAGTTATTTTTTCTGGAAAAATATAATTTATTTAGTTAATATAATAATTTTTAAGATCAAAATTATTCCCTCTATTATTTAAATACTATTATTATTAGCGCGTCAATCGAAATATTTTCGAATCCAACACTTCCTTTTTCTTCTTTTCCTTCTGTCATTTGAAATATTAACAGTAGCTACGCTAAAGCGGCAGCATACAACTCTCTTCATATCGGCATTGTCTGCAATATGACCTCCACATGTGAACACGAAGGGGCAAGCTGCATGCCTCATGCGGCTGTTGCACCTTGAGGCATGTGTCATTCTGCATACAACATTGCAAGCAGAGAGGCACCATTTAAACGTAGCTTCAGGATTGTTCTGTCGTAATATATCTTGTGTGTTGAGTTTTCTAGGATTGTGTCTGGTATATTATTTTGAAATAATAGAAAATTATTACCAAAACCAGCTTTTCTTTTTTCCGTTTTAATTATTTTACTTAAAAATATTTATCAATACCTAGATGGAGGGTGAAAAAATTTAAAAATTCTAACACTCCATTAACTATTTCCAACAGTTTATTTTTATTTTGATAAAGAAATTCTTTGTTTTTTTTTATTATCACCTTAAATAGTTTTGGATCCTTTCCAAATCATTATTATTATTATTTTTATTTTTCTGCTAAAAAAAAACATTAAAATGCAATCATTCGAAAATTGTTTAATTTCTAAAAAAAAAAATTATATTCGTTTATTATTAAAATTATAAAATTGAAATAATAAAAAAATAAAATAATTATATTATTTGGAAAGTTATGACAGATAAAAAGTAGTTTTGCGAAAATAAATAAAACACAATTTTCTTTAGAAATTCTATTATAATAAAATATATTGAAAAATAATATTTATTTTATTTTTTTAAACGTAGAAATTTATTTTTGATTTATAAATTCGTTCAAAATATTTATTTTTACTGAATAAAAAAAAAAAAAAAAAATTCGTTTCGGATCATTACAGGTTTAGCTAACTATCGAAGCTTATTTTATATATATAAGGGAGGAAAAAAAGTTATATTCCGTTATAATTGTGAAAACTTTTATAGGAACGGGTTAGTATAAGTTAAGAAGATCCATTACCTTTTAATAAAAAAAAAAAAAAATTCGTTTCGGATCATTACAGGTTTAGCTAACTTTCGAAGCTTATTTTATATATATAAGGGAGGGAAAAAAGTTATATTCCATAATAATTGTGAAAACTTTTATAGGAACGGGTTAGTATAAGTTAAGAAGATCCATTACCTTTTACAAATTGGTAACCTAATAACATTTGACCAATCCTGCATCCTGGGGTCGACCTTCTCTATCATAGTGAATGTCTTAACCCTCAATCTTTTGATCCCTCTGCGGGATCCAAGCTATAAAACATTCCAAACAGTCTTGCAGAATCTAACAAGAAGAGAGGCAAATACGAAAGAAATGTTTCACTTTTTCCGATGGTAGAAAAGTTGTTTGCGAGAGAAATGGAAAATAGCTCAATTTGATACAATCACCTTAACTTGTTCGAATATAAGGTTGACTGTGGATGCAATCGAAAGTTGCTTTATTCCATCTACAAAATAAAGTATCGCCTTACTAATGCATAAAGGGTGTTCCGGTTGTTTTATTGATTGCAACCTGGCATATAAATTTTTATTGTATTTTATTCACGATAAGCCATTTACTAAATTGTAATTTGGTAGTAGTATTTTCCCAAACAGAAATATAATAATCCATTACTGTATCCATTTTTTAATCATTAATACAAGTTCGTATCTATATTAAGAATTTTTTATAAAAAAATTATTTATTATAATATTTCAGTTTGATATTCACGATATTATTTAAATCTAGTCTAGGATATGCTTTAAAAATCGATATTATTATTAAAATATAAGTTCCGAGGCTGATGTGATAGTTCACAGTTATAGATTAAAATCGTTACATCGATTTTATAGAAATAGAAATTGTTAATATATTCATTTTCCAACAATGGAACAGAAAATAAAATAGAATTGATAAATAATCAGAAATATTCTAGAATAATTATTTTTCTAGAAATGAATCATATTACGTAACTGAAACTGAACTAATTTATTAATTTTCTAGAAATAAATCATATTACATAACTGAAACTGAACTAATTCATTAAAAAACATCAGTTTCTGAGTAATTGATTTTTATATTCTCTTAAGTGAAAACTACATTTGCCAATTTTGTAAACAACAACAACAACCATGTTTGTTGATGATGTTATTATTCATTAGTTTCTAGTTCAGAGAATTCATCAATTTCCACAAATAGTATCGTTAATCTATTTCTAGGAAAATTGACAATCAATATTCATCAATTTTTGCAGAAATAGAAATTGACAATGAAACTGATCATAATCATTAATTCTTGAAAAAAAAAAATGTAACATATTTTTTTTCTAGAACAAAGTTTTAACTGCGAGTTGAAAATCAGAAAGAAAACTTATTCTATAATTTTTTTTCAACGAAAATAGAAATTTGAACTTAACACTATTAAAATTAACTTCTCGAAAAAAAAAAAAAAAGATTTGAATCAATGAAAGTTGATTTTTGCCATCTTCACAAAAGATAAAATTAGTTACTTTTATTTTTCTTTCTTTACATCATTTCCCACGGGATTTAAGCTGATCTTTGCAAACATTTCACGTATGCCTAGAAATGTTAGATAGAAAAAATAAAAATAAAAATAAAAAATAGAAAAACAATCTTCCAAAAGTTTATTAAGCACATCGTAATGAAATTCCCCTAAAGGAAGTTAATAAAAATATCAGCAGAACAAGTTCTTTACTGAAAACTATTTTATACTTATTTTCTCCTTCAATAATTTTTATTATTGCTTAAATAATTGTATCGATGAAATCATAAAAAATATAATTTCGCGAATTTATGGAAATATTTCCCTTAATCAATCTTAAATAAGGATTAACTGATCAAAGATGATTGATAATGTTTATATGAACAATGAATAATTTATATTAGATAATATTGAAGATTAATTTATAATTTATAATTAAAATTGAAGTTTTGTTGAAATTTTGCTTTTTCTTATTAACTTATTTATTTATATTATGTTCCACTGATTGAATTTTATTTTTGTTTTCATTCTTATAAACTATTAATTTACTATAAATAAAATTAACGAGATTTTATTGAAGTATTGAATTAATTTACTTACAGTTTAAACTTGTTATTTGGGTTATTATTTTTTTAATTAAATTATGATGAATTTCTTAAATTGTTGATTTTTAATTTAAATTTTTATTTAAAAATTTTTTTTTTTTATATTTTCAACTTGTTTCTTAGCCAAATCTTTGTTTTCGTGTTCATTATCAAAATTCATAAAATAAATTTGAATGTTTACTGCTTACAGTTTTTTTTTTATTTCTTTTTTCTTGTATGAAAAAATTCATTGAATAAAAATTGAATGGATTTTTAAATTAGACTAATAAAATATTTTTTTTTATTAAATCAAATCTCTCGAAAACACAATTTTGTTTTAAACTCCTCGAGTAAAAAAAAGAAGTGGCAATAAAAAGCAATTTAAAGTATTTTATTTTATATTTGTCACTATAATTAAATATAGAACATCCAATTTAAACAAATTTATCTCTCTACAAAATCAAAAGTTTGCATTTTTTTTTAAAATAAATAAATTATTTTTTTAAGTAAATATTTATTTAAAAATTTGAAAAATTCATTTCTTAAAATTTCTACCATTTATGTATATATTTGCATTTTTTTTTACTTGACACATCGAAATATTCTTATGAAAATCCCATCGACATCAAACGGATGCAAAGTAATATTGAAACGTTTCTAAATTTGGATTCTCACTTAGTGTGTTAGAATTTGTTTTAATGCTAACGTATGCCAGCCATATCCTATTATATCAATTCTTTTCAGTTTTCAAGTTGAAACTTTTTCTTCTTCTTTTCTTCCACCTTATCTTGTCGATTTTCTGACAGTGGAAGAACTCTGCTAAGTTCTACCACTTCTTATTGGATTTCTGCATCAATATATATATATTTCCTTTTCTTTTCTTTATATATTTTTTTCTTTGGCCGAATATTAATTTAAAGAAAAAAAAATCGTACTGAAGCTGTAGTTCGTGCTAATAACTTCTCCTTAAGTTCACATGATTAATTCCTACTTATAAAGAACTGCAGAGTGTTCGATTTACTCTTGCTGATTTATAGAGTCAGTCATGCGTCAAACTGTTATAAAACAAGTTTAGAATCGAAGAAAATAAATAAATTTAACTTAAAAATCTTCTCTTACGGAAAAATTTCTTCACAGAATTAGTACAAGTTTTTTCAGAAGTTTCATAAATTATTCTGCAATTTCATCAAGATAATTTTAATTAAGGCGATCGAATATGTAAACCAAATTATTTCTTTAATAATACACGTTAGGAAATTCCCAAAAATATTTAAATCATCATCATACTATCCAAAATTATTTTAATAATAATTTTATTCTAATATGGAAAGCTTGCAATGAGCGTAAAATTAACTAAATTAATAAAGAGTAAATTTTTGCAAGCAACATTAACCAAATCGCCATTTTTTTTATTCGTGTAACAGTAGTGGTTAGTATTATTTTCTATTATAATGTTATAATGACATTTATTTTAATGTTATTTGTTGTAATTATCAAAAGAATTCTCAGTATGATCGATGGAAAACGATATTATCTGTAATAATATGTTATTAAAAGGATGCTTAGTAGCCATATGTAACCACACTGTCAATTATTTATTGATTTTAAGTCTTTGGAGACAATAAATGTAATAAGAAAGACAAATTGATAATTTTAACTCGAGGCAGTAAGATAAATCGTTCATTGACATCACCGCATCTTTGTCTTTCTTGTAAATTAATTATTTTGTTAAAAATACTTTAACAAAATTAAATATGTTCACCAAATGGTGAACATATTTAATTCCAAAGGCAGTGTAGTAACAAAAAGTATTACAAGAGATTTTAATGAAAAGAAAAATTTATTAATAAAAAAAGAAATGAAAGAAAATTATTTTTGTATTTTTTTTTTAAATTGCAAAAAAAGAAGAGAGAGAGAGATAATTTAGCTCTTACTAATTATATATCTTCTTTTACTTAAAGATAACATTGTTGAACAGTAGTGCCATTATTTTAAAGTTCATTAAACGTACAAAAAAGTTTTAATAGCTTATTTACATGGAATAAATTTTAAAATTATGAATTCTTTGCTCGTGGTTTCTACCGTTGATGATCAATTAAAATTCCGGATATACTGTTAGAGTTACATAACAACCTATTACCGACATCATGTCGAGTAGTAGATAAAAAAAAGCGATAAGGGAGGGAGTTCTGTAATTAGATCTGTGAACAGAATGTTATTAAGCAAATCTGAAAGTTTAGTTTTCATCCGACCAGTTTTCTTTACTTCATCCCACTCTAAGTTTTATAAAATTAATCAGATTTTAAAATATTAATTAATGTTTAATTATCGCGTACATATGATATTAAGTGTATCTACTTTTACTCATCGCGTACGTATTTAATGGCTTGATATGATATTAATTAAGATTTATTTAATTGAAAGAAAATTAGAAGTTTGACGTGCGAAAATAAAATATAATTCTATTTAATAACATCGAAAAATTATAAAATAATAATTGCATCTTGATAAAATAACGTTTTAGTAATTTAAAAAAAAATTATGAAAAATTATTTTCGTGCGTAGAGACGAATATAAATTTACGGTAATTAACTGATATAAATCTCAAAAAATGCAAAAAAGTTATGGAATTGAATAAATTGTAAAATAAAGAACCGGAAAAATAAAAAAATCATCTAATAAAGTAAAAGAGTCACAGAAAATTAGCTTCTTTTTAGAAGATTGGGGGAATAAACTAAAAGAGTTACAGAAAATTTTGGAAGATTGGGGAAATAAAAAAGTTACAGAAAATTATCTAATTTTTGGAAGATTGGGGAAAAATAAACTAAAAGAGTTACAGAAAATTTGCTACTTTTTGAAAGATTGGGGGGAATAAATTAAAAAAGTTACAGAAAATTATCTAATTTTTGGAAGATTGGGGAAATAAAAGAGTTACAGAAAATTAGCTACTTTTTGGAAGATTGGGGGGAATAAATTAAGAGAGTTACAGAAAATTATCTAATTTTTGGAAAATTAAAGAGGATTCTAATATACAAAGAAAATCACAGATTGTCGAATATATAGAATGAACTATAGAATTTTGTTTAGAACATTGGAAGAATGACAAAACGAAAAGGAAATTTTGTAAGAAAATGCATTGAAATTGGATAAATTACAAAAAAAAGTTTTTGTTTAAAATTGGAAGAATAACAAAACTTAAACCAGAACAAAATTACGAACTATATTTTAATATATTGAATAACTTCGCAAGATATTCCAGCAAACTGAATAATTAAAAAATGCTCAGTAAATTAGATAAATCATAAAAAAATTGTTTTTCTAAGCGAGTAAAGAATGCAAAAATGCATAATAAATTAAAATAATTGCAAAAAGTGTCGAAATAAACTGGAAAAATCCCAAAAAATACATAATATATGGAATATATTAAAAAATGTCCATAAACAAGGAAAAATTACAAAATATCTAGTTAATATGGTAATTTGTAAAATGTTTAGCAAACTTAAAAGAACTTAAACTAGAAACATTTACAAAATGCTTTAAAAATAAATAAAAAAGTCTCTAGCAAAACTAAAGAAATCTAAAAATGTATAGGTTGGTGGGATAAATCACAGAAATGTCTAGTAAACAGAATAAATCACAGAAACAATATATATACAAAATTGACCTTACTGTTAAAATGGGCAGCAACTAGGCAGCTGATATGCAGAATTCTAAAATTAAACAGTATTCATGGAACGAAAAGTATCGCAGAGTTTATTAACCAGAAACTTTGTCAAGAGTAGCGAGCAGAAATTTTTTCCTCTCTTCCAAAACTGAACGAAGTTACAAGTTTGATTCGCACATCATCATCACGAAAGATAAAAAAAGAAGTAACTGTGTATTGGAATGGCATAAAATAAGTGTCCTGTGGGAACATAAGTTACTTAAGTACCTTATATCTTCTGTACAACATGTTTGCATGCAGACACACGAATTGCCACAACGGATATATACTCTCTCTCTACAGCAATCTGTGCTACTTGCATGCAAATCTGCTGCGACTTTAGCCATTTGGGATAAAGGTCGATGAACTCGCAAACTATTCAATAAATTGTCGACGAAAGCTACGATTAAATATCAAAGTTAACAATTTTTTATTTTTATTTTTTCCGATATGTTGGAGTGTTAACGATTTTTAACACCACTTCCATGTTCTTCGAAATGGAAGTAATGAGAGAGTTTCCATTGATTATGAAACGTATCAGAATTTATAGTTATGGAATGAATTGTAAGCTCTTTATCAATAATCCACACGCATACTACTGTAGTAATAAAACTGTTAATTAAATTTTTGTTTTTCTTTAATCTTTCAACTTTTTTATCATTCCTCGTTAATTTAGTTCGTTATCAAAATGTTAATTATTATAATTCGGTTCTCATTAGATATGTTGATTGTATGAATATTTAATTAGTAGTTTAAATTATTTAGAATATTTTTGTTGTTTACAAAAAGAAGTAACATTAATAAAGTTTATACATAATTTATTTAATGATTATACTTTATTATTATTATGTATTTTTTTTAAAAGTTGTTAATGGAAATTATGCGATTTTTTTCTTGATTTTTCTGGTGATTATAATTAAATATAAGTTGATAAACCGAATCTTCTGTCAATATTGGATAATATTAATTTTTGGAAAATCTCCAAATGGAAAGACAAACGCAATGCAGCCACAGTAAAAAAATGAAACACACAAAAAAAAATTATTTTTCCTAATTTTGCACTAGTGTTTGTCTCTAAAATATCTAGTTCTGCTCTAATGTCTGTCTCTAAAATATCTAGTTCAGCTCTAATGTGTGTCTCTAAAATATCTAGTTCTGCTCTAGTGTCTGTCTCTAAAATATCTAGTTCTGCTCTGGTGTCTGTCTCTAAAATGTCTAGTTCTGCTCTAGTGTCTGTCTATAAAATATCTAGTTCTGCTCTAGTATCTGTCTCTAAAATATCTACTTCTGCATTAGTGTCTGTCTCTAAAATGTCTAGTTCTGCTCTAGTGTCTGTCTCTAAAATATCTAGTTCTGCTTTAGTGTCTGCCTCTAAAATATCTGCTCTAGTGTCTGTCTCTAAAATATATAGTTATGCTCTAGTGTCTGTCTCTAAAATATCTAGTTCTGCTTTAGTGTCTGCCTCTAAAATATCTGCTCTAGTGTCTGTCTCTAAAATATCTAGTTATGCTCTAGTGTCTGTCTCTAAAATGTCTAGTTCTGCTTTAGTGTCTGCCTCTAAAATATCTGCTCTAGTGTCTGTCTCTAAAATATCTAATTCTGCACTATTGTCTGTCTCTAAAATATCTAGTTCTGCTCTAGTGTCTGTCTCTAAAATATCTAGTTCTGCTCTGGTGTCTGTCTCTAAAATGTCTAGTTCTGCTCTAGTGTCTGTCTATAAAATATCTAGTTCTGCTCTAGTATCTGTCTCTAAAATATCTAGTTCTGCTCTAGTGTCTGTCTATTAAATATTTTGTACGATCCAAAATTCGTGTACAAAAAATTCGAAATCAATTAAAAAGTGCAATATGTCTTTCCACTTTTATCAGTTTCCATTTTAATTAATTTTTTTCTTTTATATAGGCTATATTTTTTATTTTTATTTTATGTTGTTTATTTTTCGTGGAATCAAATTTTGTTTCTTGACATATTTTTGTTAGCTTTGGGCATCTTCAAGTTCTACATTTTCCCTTAAAATAAATATTTGTGTCCAGTTTAATTTAGGTGCATTAAATTTCGTCTTTGGTTTGATTAAAATTTTAGATATTAATCTATAAAGAAATAAAGAACTTTAACCGATTTAATTATTATAAAATAATGAAATATAACGCCTCTGTACAGAATGCTTAGATAGTATTAACGTTCTAAGGAAACATTATTCATTTAAGAATTAGAAGCCTTTAAATATTGCAATATTATAGTGTATATCTAGAGAAGAAAGCTTGTTTTGTAAGTAGATCTTATGATTTGTTTATGCGATAAATTTCTGGACTCGTTTCAGTAGTTAATATCAAAGTTGCATGATGAAGTTCAAGCATTCAAAGTTACATGATAAATTTCCAACATTCAATGCGATTTAGAGTAAATCTATACTCATTGACGATCAGTATCTCTGAAATATAACGCCTCTGTACAGAATGCTTAGCTAGTATTAACGTTCTAAGGAAACATTATTCATTTAAGAATTAGAAGCCTTTAAATATTGGCTCTATATTGAAATTTTAATTTTTTTCCTTTTAGTAGTGATAAGGCCTACTATACTTGTTTCTATAATTCGCCATCATCGAAACATCTTTCTTATAGTTAACGTATTTTATAAAGAGCTTTCTCTTACAAGTAGCAATTCGTAGGGAGATTTCAGCGATATTCTAATACCATCAGTGATGTAAGAAATATAAATATTGGAATATCTGTTAATTTTAACAGAGAAAGGTTGGAAAATTTTATTTTAAAAGCTTAAAACGATGCCGATGTTGATTATGAATCTCTATTTATAACCTGCTGTTTATATAAATATAATATTTAAAAAAAATTTAAAAATTTCAAATGTCAATATAACAATATAATATCATTTTTGAATCAATGATTTGTTAGGTTAGTTTGTTTTTGAAGAGAATTCGATAAGATTCGCTATATTATGTTGGATATTTAGAGAAGAAAGCTTGTTTTGTAAGTTGATCATGTGATTTGACTGAGAGATAAATTTCTAGACTTGTTACAGTAGTTAATATAAAAGTTACATGATAAATTTTAAGCATTCAATGCAATTTCGAGTAAATCTTTACTCATTAGCAATCAGTTTCTGTGAAATATAATGTCTATGAATAGAATACCTACATATGGTTAATTTTCGATGGAAAGGTTATTCATATAATAGTAGAACCCTTTAAATTTTGGCTCTGTATTGAAATTTTAAGTATTTTCTTTTCAGTCTTAATAATGCCTAGTGTAAGGTGTGCACAGTCTGCAGGCCCAAGGACGATGTTGACAGGCATTTTCCTAAAGAGTGGTGAGAGACATGCTGAAGGAGCATAATAAGGGTCGGAACATAGAACAGAGACGACTTTTAACATGAACAACTTCCTTTATTATGAGAGATTTCCATCACAATACATGTGAATTTATGATCTTACAATGAGAGGAGAAATACCTGATTTGTAAAGTATTAATTCTTCGGGAAACACAACCGGAAGATACAAGTTCGGCGGAGGCTGATGAGGTGGTCGCTGTTCAAAATTTTCAGTCTCAGTCTCTCTATTTTATAGTCTTTAGTTCTTTTATAAAATCGAAGATACACACAGAAGAAGACAGGAACAGGGAAATCTTGATTTCGGAGAAAGATGCGTGTTTATCCTCCGGAAGAGAAAATAAAAGATCGATGTACTGAAGTCAAAGAAGTCATTGTAGCATCAGTAAACTGCCAGGCCGGGACGGATGAAGTAAAGCGTGGGGAAATCGGAGGAATCAGTGAAATCGGACAGAACAGCGGATATCATGGCACAAGTAGATCCAGCGATCGTAGAACAAGCCGACGTGGCAGACGCAGAGCCAGCGAACTCGAATGGTGGTGGAACAAGCAAACCTCAATTGAGGGTGCACTGACTCTTAAATACCCATGACCCTTTTTCGACCGTTTTTTCCTGGGGATATTTTTCTCTTTAACTTTCAAAACGTTCAGGTATCATTTCTTAGATTTTGATTTGACACCTGAATAGACTATTTTGTCGAAATTCATTATTTAAAAGAACAATGACAATAAAATATGTCTGTTATCATATTGCAGGTTTGGCGACAAATTTTTTAACTCATCTCCATTGGAAATTATTATTAACCCCTCACAATACTCCCCACTTTCCAAAATGAGCTATCACCTTGTGTGAGAGATTGATTTTATATCATAACTTAATAACACTATATAACAATAAAGCATTTCTTACCTTAATATACAATAATCATATAAATTAATTTATAATTCAATTAATCATTTCAACCAAGTATTTCTCTCTTTCTCAATTTAATAATAGAAATCTCTCATTTTTGTAAATAGATATGCACCCGGTTTTTCGCAAGCTTGTATGTCTAATCTTCAATAAATCAATAATAACTGATTTTGAAATATCATAAAATTGTTTATTATACAATTATTATAATTTGTTCATACAAGCATATTAGAATATATATATAATAAGAATACATCAGGGTCAATAATAACAAAAATTAAAAGATAATTCCTAAACCTATAAGTATATAAGTGTTCCTATTCATTATTAAACAATAGGTGATGGAAAATATCTGTGAGTCGGAGGTATAGGGCACTATGTCCATTTTTGGCTAAAATGAGATTATTGGCACAATCAATGGGTTTCTCGATCCTCTACCCTCATTTATACAACACTATGTCCTATATCAATAATTGGTGGAGTTACGGTGCTTTTAAATAACACCAAGTCCATAAGGGAGAATAACGTAAAACAACTTTAAACTGCTCTCCTGTAAAATGTAGTAAATGTGTTCCGAAGGGAGAACAACGTAAAACAACTTCAAACTGCTCTCCTGTAAAATGTAGTAAATGTGACATAGTGTCTTATACTTCTGACCCACAGATATATATAAACGTCAAACAGTAACAAACAAAAAAAATGAATTAACTACGTTAATTATGTTTGTTTTTATTCATGCATTATCGAGTTATTTTTATTAATTACTCAATTACTAATTCTGTTTTTCTTAAACCTATAATATTTATTGCCTAAGAATTAATTTTAAGCCTCTATTCTCCTTGGAATCCAAGAGCGCATCAGAGTACAGAGAATCCATTCATCCTCTGGAATAGATCCTCGGCTTCACAAAGCATAACCGTGATCAGCTTGAAACTGAGCTTCTTCTCGGTTCTGGTTCATTCAGGGTTACGCTCGTCTCGGGTTCTGGTCTTAGTGAAGAAAATATTAATTCAACCCACGGATCCACCTCCTGTTCAGGAACCTTTTCAGGTGAGGATTCAGAACGACTGTGACTCTGTTCCGACCCTCCCACCTGTTCAAATTCCAATCGAGCTATAGCAGGTTTTAGCCGATTAGCATGTACTAAAATCTTTTTCTTGGTTTGTATGTCCTCGACTATGAAATTGACCAGACTAGTCTCTTTGATTATTCGATATGGTTCCTGATATCTCGGGTAGAATTTACGCTTGAGTCCTTGGGGAACGTAAGTCTGATTAACATAAACTCTATTGCCTACAGCGAACCTGTGTGGTTTTGTTTTGTTGTCATGATAGATTTTGCATTTTTCAGCTGCTGCTTGTGAATATTCTTGTGCTAAACTATGAGCTTTCTTTATACGGAGCTTTAATTCGGTCACGAAATTGTCCTCCAGGTCGTAATTTACAGTATTTGGTTCCGTGACTATGTTGAAGGGATAGATTGGATCTCGCCCATATATTAAATAAAAGGGCACATTAAATAAAGGGGATTGTTGAGGCATTTATCGTACTATTATACGCAAAGACTATATAGGGCAACATTTCATCCCATTGTATTTGGTCTTTTTGTACATAATGCGTTAGCATGTCAATAAGTGTTTTGTTAAGGCATTTGATCACTCCGTTACATGCGGGTCGTCAGAAGTTGTTTTATTCCTTTTGGCAGCTTCTTTCATAATTTTGCTCGTGAAGTTCTACCCCTGTCATTAAGCAATTGTTTTGGCGCTGAACATTTTAACACGATATTCAGATCAAAAGCCTTTGCGACCATATTTGCAGAAATTTCCGGTAACAGTATGCACTCCGCATATCGACTAAAATGATCTACAAACACGAGAATATACTTATTGCCTAATCTCGTGATGGGTAACAGTCCTACAATATCAAGAGCAATTCACTCGAACACCTGAGTTAACTTAGGAAACATTTGGAGAGGCACCTGACACTTAGCGTCCTGTCTACGGCGCATCGCACAATTTTGACAGCTCTCACAATACTTGGTTATGTCTTTGTGCATATCAGGCCAAAAGAATTGCAGTTCTAGCTTTCTCTGCATCTTTTTAGCTCCAACATGGCCTGAAGTAGGTGCATCATGAAAGATACGTAGTATGTATCTGATACTAAACAAAAATTAAAACTTAGCACTAACGAGTAGGCCTAAATAAAACACAAATATTTTATTTAGGCCTGCTTGTTAGTGCTAAGTTTAAATTTTCGTTTAGTATATGTAAGCCTTGAAGAGCAGTGAAATTAGTATCAGTATGTATCTGACCATTGATCTAGACACCACTAATTGATGCCAAATCTCTCTTTGCGTTTGACATTGTTTCTGCCTATATCATATACCACTACCATCCAGAAAGTAATTGGCATAATCATCATTATTATTAGATGTGTGTTTGGTTGTGATAATTTTTGAATAATGTCCTTACATTTTGGATTGGACTTTTGTTGTTCACCTATTTGTTCTATGCTGTAAATAGGATTATATTCTTCGATTGCAACTATAGGAATTCGACTAAGTGCATCGGCATTTGTGTGTTTCTTTCCAGGTTTATGAATTATCTTAAAATCATATTCTTGAAGTCGCAGATTCCATCGAACTAACCGCGAGCTTGGATCCTTGACATTCAACAACCATCACAAAGGTTGACTATCCGTATGTATTTCAAATGAGCAAACGTAAAGATAAGGTCGTAAATATTTTACTGCCCAGACGATAGCGAGACATTCTCTCTCAGTTGCACTGTAATTGATCTTGGGTGCTCTAAGCTGTCGACTGGTGTAGGCCACGGGCAGCTCTCCACGCTCATCACGCTATGATAAAACTGCACCTATGGCATATCCCGAGGCGTCCGTGCTGAGGATAAAAGGTTTTTCAAAATCTGGTGACATAACAATGGAGCAGAAGTCAAAATCTCCTTAAGTCTCTGAAAAGCTTCCTCACACGAATCGTCCCAATTAAATTTTGCATCATTATTCAATAAAGACGTGAGCGGTTTTGCTAATTTGATGTACGATTCGATATGTCACCTGTAGTATCCTGTCAGTCCCAAAAATGAACACACCTCGGTATCATTTTTCAGCCTAGGAAAGTTTACTATGCTCTCTATCTTAGAAGCATCTGGTCTAATGCCTTCCTCTGAAACTTCGTGACCTAGAAATTTAATTTGTCTCTGTAAGAAATGACATTTTATTGGCTTTAATTTAATTCCCGCTTGTTCTAGACATTTTAGTACCATCTCGAGCCTTTCCAGGTGAGTTTCGAAGTCTTTACTAAACACTAGAATGTCATCCAGGTAATTTAAGCAAATTTTGTTCCACAGGCCCTGTAATATGTGGCTGGCAGCTCTTTGCCAGCTTGCAGGCGCAGTTTTAAGTCCCATCGCTAATCTTTTTAAGTGAAAGTGCCCTTGAGTCATGGAAAAAGCGCTTTTTTCTCTCGATTCTTTGGCTAATGGTAATTGCCAGAATCCTGATAGCGTGTGTCCATCATACTAAAGTATTTCACCCTACCAATCATCTTATGGTTCTCTGACACCAGCGGAATCGGAAAGGGATCTTGAGCACAAACACTATTAAGTTTCCTATAATCTACTATAAAACAATAAGTGCCGTCTTTCTTTTTAACTAATAAAGCCGGTGCCGACCAAGGCGAGGTCGAATGTTCTATTACCCCATGTTCTAACATCTCATCTACCATTTCATTCATCTTTTCTTGCTGTGCACACGGTATACGATGCTTTAGTTAAATTGTAATATTATGTTGTATTAAACATGTATTCTATTTTTCGTTTTTTTTTTTTGTAAGATTTGTTTACTTGTATTAAAAATTATTGCATCATGATAAATATATATTTTTTATGTATAAGAACTTAATTTATACAAAATATGGTATATGATTTTTATAATATTAAATTGTAAATAGAAAGTATTTATAAAATTTGACTATTATGAAAATGAGGGGGCATACCAATTTTTTTATGAAAAAAGGGGGACGCAGATACAGAAAGTTTGGAAACCACTGCTATTAACAAAAGTGGCGCACTAGTTTTAAATTGTACATGATCAAAATATAATATACAGTAAAGCTAATAACGACTTTTTCTTATCCTTTCCTATTTTTGTCCAATCGAAAAGGTTTCCAAATTCTTTCTGAGTCATGATCGCTATGACATCAGACCTTGGAGACCTATAGTTAATTGTTTGTTCCTTGGTGTCTTCCATCACTTGCAAAAATTTACCGACTGTCTCTTGTTTGCGTAATTTTATCAATTTTGCCATAACATTCATAATTCTAGCAGGAACTTTGCCTTTTGTTTTTGTCTTAACTAAAACATCCATAGTTGCAAATCTTGCACACTCAGCATTTCTGACTCTAACACTCCTAATTGATTTTTTTGTCGAATACTCGTAACCTTAGCTAAAATTATTACCTCCAACATAGGCGGGATTATTTTGTCTTGCACTAAATAGACAGATTTCGCTTCACTATGGCAATTATTAACCTGCAAACCTGTGCGCTTTTCATTTGGGCCACCCTTACATTTACTTCTGTTATAGGTGGCAGTGTTTCGTGGTTGAGACTGTTTTACTGTTGTTTCATGGCATAACTTGCCCTTAAACCTGACCAGAATGCCATCAGCTGAAGTGATCTTCGAGTCATGTAACGATATGTCTAAACGATATTTAGTAATTATATCGCGACCCAATATACCATCACTGGGTGCAGTTATATGTGGGTCGACCACATAACAAGCATGTATAAACTGCAGCAGACCTATATCAAATATAAATACAAATTTTCCATATGTTTGAATCAAATGTCCTGTAACACTCTGTAATTTTAAATTAGAATCACAACGTGGGAATAGTAACCTTACTAAGGAGTCTACAAATGGCTTTGCCAACAGCGTAACTTTGGCTCTGGTATCAATCATTAAATAACTTGTTTGCCCATTCACCATGCATTACAAAACAGATCTGCATCCCTAGTTAATTTCGATTCATACATTCCATTAAACTGTATAATATTATCCCTTTCATTTTTATTATGACGTCTCGGTTCTCCTTCTGCAACTATTGCACAAGAAGACCTTGATCACTCATTTTTCAACTTCAACTGTCGTTTCAAGGCGGGTTTGTTTCGCACTAGTCAAGAGTTCGACTGCCGACTCTGACTGCAAGTTCTGCTCTGTGAATTTCGTTGCAGAATCAGTTGTGATCGCCCTAAAATGCGTTGTGGAGGCTGCGATAAACTTTGAAATCATTGACCTCCCTGCGGTTCGTTAAAAGTTTGACGCAGCACGAATCTTCATGTGGGTCTAACTCTAAAAGTCTGATGTTCATTTAACCGAGGTTGTGAATACCAATTAGGCGGTGGCGACCTGTAGCATGACTGATTCCGACCCTGTTCATAGTGTGGCGGCGAACTATGTGATTTGTAACGCATTGATTCTCGAGATCCTAATGGCAGTTGTGACCCTTCTACCTTGGGCTCCAACCTATTTAGTCTATCACTAATCTGTTTGATTGCCGTTTCTAGTTCTTTCCTGTGATAATGTATGGTTGCAAAAGTTGGACAATCAGAAAATGTGAAAGAAAGAAGATAGACTCCTTTGAATTGTGGAGCTGGAGAAGATTGCTCAGAATTCCTTGGACTGCAAGAACCAATAAACCAGTGTTGGATGAAGTCAAACCAGGTAGCTCCCTAGAGGCCATGATCACCAAACAGCAGCTCTCATATTTTGGACATGTGATGAGTGCAGAGCATGGGTTGGAAAGATGATTATGCTTGGAAAGGTGGAGAGAAGCAGAAGAGGAGGACAACCATGAACAAGATGGATGGATAGGATCAAGACAACTATTGGAGTGACTTTGAGAGAACTGTGTGATCTGACCAAAAGCAGGTCTGAATGGAGAGAATTTGTCCATGCACTCACCAGAAGTCGATCTCAACTTGATGGCACAACAACAACAAGTTCTACCGCTTTGTTAGTATTTGGCTCGGCAGAGTTAGACTCAACGACGGCATCATTTGTTCTGCAAAATTCGCCAATTTTTCCTACATAGGATGAGGCTTCGCCAGTGCTTGCTCAATGAATTCTTCATGCGAGGCGATCAACAAAGTCTCTTCAAAGGTTTTCGGATCCTGGGACATGACGGATCTCTTGATCTGGTCATTTATCCCGTGAAGAAACTGGACTTTTAACTTCCTTCTTGTCTTGTTCTCTTTGTTGAACTCGTTTGATAACAGCTCTTTCTTGTTCACTGGAGTTCGCAACCTGAATTAATGTCTCTGCCGTGAGTGATTGTAATCTCACAGCATAGGTCTGAACATCTTCGCCTCTTTCTTATGTGCACGTATGAAACTGTTGCAACCTAATCGCATAAGGCACCTTAGCAAACCTCTTTATCATTTGCACCTTAAAGACCTTATAATCAGTAATATTCTTCATTTTAAAATCTCACCCTGCATACTCTCTAGCGATACCTGTCAGTTTGCATTTAGCAATTCCTAATTTTTGTCTGTCAGACCATGAGGCTAATGTAGCTATTTCCTCTATCGTATCAAATAAATCAATAATGCATTGTGTCGATTCACCCGCGTAACTGGGAACCATACCTGTGAAAGCAGTCACTGGCCCGTCAATGGAAATTGTCTCTGTTCGAGCTGCCAAATCTGCCTCATTAGCCATCTCGATGAAGAAATGCAGAAAGAATACATTATCAAATAAAACAATAAAATAAAATACTTCCCGTAGTCACCATTATGTTATTGCAGGTGCATTTGCTTGGAGCTTTAACAACTTATCGCTTAATTACTCATTTAGTTACGACTATATAATGCTGCATTTTACCAAAATTAATAATAATATAGATTAATTTGTAAATAATAAATAGAAACTTTCCTAATAAATGCTCAAAATCAATTTTCAGAAAAAATGATTGAACACCTATTATTAAGCCTACTTAACCTTGTTGCTTAGATAAAATATATGGAATCGTCCAAAGCTCCGCAAACTCAAATTTGCGCCTGAACCGATTAATCTCATTGGTTTGTAAGTATTGTAATGTCCAAAGCTCTGCAAACTCAAATTCACACCTGAACCGATTAATCTCATTGGTTTGTAAGTATTGTAAGGAAGCGAACATCTGAAGTTTAGGTGACTACCTTTTTGAAACGAACTTGCATACCATTGATATTTGAATATCCACCGTTTTTCTACATTTTTTTTCATTTTTACACACCTTTCCAATCAGGGAGATTACTAAGGAGCAGGGCCAGTTCCAAACAATGACTACACCCACATCTGTGGAGAACAGAGGCGGATTTAGGCATGGTCATTATGGGCTGCAGCCCAGGGCGTGGTTCACTCAAAGCGGTCAAAAAATAAAAATAAAAAACAAAAATTTAAGAAAAAATAAATTATACAAAATTTTTTCATACCTAGATAAAGTTTATTTCGTTGGTTTTCAATAGTATTAGATTTGAATAAAAATATCAATGTTTTAAATCAAGTGTGGACAACCTTTCTTTTGTAGGGGGCCATATAGAAAACTTTATGGTGAGCCATAGGCCAAAACAAAAACAATTGATAATAATAGTATTTATTTAAAAAAGAACCACGAGCCAAAACAAAAACAATTGATAATAATAGTATTTATTTAAAAAAGAGAGCATTGGTATTAGATATAATAAATACAGATATGTAAGTACATAGCATTGGTATTAGATATAATAAAATAATGTGGCTGATGTAAGTATACATAGCGTTGGTATTACATATAATAAAATAATGTGAATAAGTATACATAGCGTTGGTATTAGATATAGATCGGAAGAGCGGTTCAAGCCAAAACAAAAACAGTTGATAATAATAGTATTTATTTAAAAAAGAGAAGGTACAGATATGTAAACTGATGATAATAGTATTTATTTAAAAAAGAGAAGGTACAGATATGTAAGCATAGGTTGATATTAGATATAATAAAATAACGTGGCCCGCGGGCCGGAGGTTGCCCACCATTAGATAAAATAAAATAATGTGGCCCATGGGCCAGAGGTTGTCCACCCCTATTTTAAATGTTAGTAAATAGCAAATACAGCTTTGTTTTCTATCAGTTCTGTCAGTACTGAATAAAATGAAAAAATATATTTTGTCATTTGTCAATTATGCAAATAATGTGGCAATATCAGAATAGGAGTGCGAATCCAGCTACTCTAAAGCGTGTTAGTTTAACATAGCTCTTGCCGTTAGGTTAATTTGGGTTAACTTAGCCCCAAACCGTGTTAGCGGTTTGGGGGCCTAATAATCGGTTTTTAGAGAGAACAAGAGACCTCAGAAATCCGAAATTAGAATATTTAGAGAAAGACTGATCAGGGTTGAATTTGGTGTATAAATTATCTCTGTAGGCCGCATGGTTGCAGAGATAATCGCAGAGAAACAGAAAAATTCAAAACAGCCGCCATCTTTTTTTCTATATGTCGTGTCTTGGATGTTTATACGTTCAAAAATGTTGGGCATGTGTTATCCCAAATTCATGGCCATTAATCGACTTATATAATGCTGCATAATTTATTTCTCTTTTCGTAATATGCGACTAGAAAATTGGTCAGAAATGGAAAAATACTTCTTTTTTCGGTTTTTTTGTTTCTCTCGTTACATTTTATCCTGAGCAAACTAATTGAGGACATTTAGGGCTCTATCAATGCTTGAATTTGTTGCATAAGTTATCTCTGTAGATCTCATGGTTAAGGCAAAAATAAGGAAAACCAGAGAAATCTAAAAACACCGCTATCCCTTATTTGATATTTTGCCTCTGAAGTTAATACGTTCGATTATGTGGGGCATCTTACACCTCAATTTCAACGGACTTAATCAACGACTAAAACATTGTGTAATTTGTTTCTCTATTCCTGGTATTCACATACGGAAAACTTCGATAAAAACGAAAATGACATCATTTTTAGCGGTCAACAACAACGAAAAGCCGACGGAATATGAACTTCAGATATTTCAAGTTTTGCTCTTCCATCGCGTGGAGCAGCAAATATTTTAGCCAATATTTTTCAAATTCTATATTTTTTTTATTGAATCACTTTGGCGTGGTTTTTCAAACCATTATACTTACATAAATCCGAAATCGCATGAATTTGTTGCTTTGATATTCATATGCCATCTCGCAGTACATTTGATACCAGTGCAGTGCAGAAGTCTGCTGCGATCACAGTTCATATTTATGATCAGTCATCAATGTTATTTTACAGTAATAACAAATAACAATTATCCTATTTTAGTTTTAACCAGAATACTTCCACTTCAACTATACTGTAGTTCAGTAGTTCTCAATTTTTTTTTCCCTGGCCGCATACATTTGTTTGCTGCATTAAATGGGCCGCATACATTTGTTTTCTACATTAAGCGGGCCACAACATACTATTATCAGCAGTTGGCAACCAGTTGGTGTCACATGAAAAAAATCTGACTTCTAAAAAATTGCCTACAAAAAAATCTTGGCATTTCAATTCGTGAATGCCATAGATCAGTGTTTTCGAAACTGATCTATGACCTGTACAATTTTAAGAGTGCATCAGGAAGGACCTAACAAATTAAGAAAATTCTAATTTTTCCAGATATAAAAAATTTTTTTTAAATCAGAATTTTTATTTTTTATTTTTTGCATGTAAGAGAAGAATTCATTAATTTCATGCATGTGCGTTCTGAGCCGCATGTAAAAGCTTGGCGGGCCACAGGTTGAGAATGGCTGCTGTAGTTCCTCGAAGTCAGAATGTTTTTTCCATCGATATTTTTGTCAAAACAAGTTTAGCCACTATTACGAAAATTATGGATCAGTTTTTACAAAATGATCCAAATTTTGATGGAAGTTCAGAGTTGTCATGGATGCGATGTCTTGCTATCAACAATTGTTTGCTGAACAGAAAGGAATAGGCAAACGACATCAGATGACTTCTTAATGAAAAAATAAAAAGTCTCAAAATGAGGAAGAACCTTCCATATCACAAATTATTTATTTGAATATTTTTGATTTTCATAAATGATTTATGAATATAAATTGATATTAGCAATAAAAAAATGTCTGTAATTAATGTAATACAACATTAATAATACATGCTACAAAATAAAATAAAATGCTAAATATATTTTTATTCACTGCCCTATTTCACCTATTCCCATTATTTACGTGTTAAGATGACTTCATTTAATGCTGTTTCATTTAGCGCTTTGTTTCTTTAGAACATATTCCCGCGTTAAACGGAGTCTTACTGTACCTAAAAAAATTTATGAATAAAAAAGTTTTTCTGCTTTTTCACACTCCTCTATTGAAGAATAAAAACTTGTTTTTTATCCAAGACTGAACGTTTGGAATGGTCGCCAATTAATTCAATTTCAAATTAAAATTGAAAATGAACTGATTATCGTCCCTCTCATGGCCAACTAGCGAAACTGCATTTATGACTAATTTTAGCAATGTATTTCTCAATGATTGCATTGTGTTTTCCTAATATGGATTTCCAGAAATTAATGAAAATATTTTGTGTTGTAGGAGAATAAACATAATTTTCTGAATGTGTTAAGTAAGAAGTGTTATAGAAATACTGTATTATATGAGGGTTTCCGCAATTTTTGAAATCATGTTAGAGCAAAACCGTGTTACAGGAAGGTTACCTATAATACATTCTCGTAACTTTGTTATAATGTGATCCCAAAATTATTATAATAGAAGTTTTTGGATATTAATTGTTACATTATAGCAAGATTTTGCTCTATATAATTTATCGACATCAATTAAGACTTAAATTTATACTTGTACTCATTATCTTACGATGTTGATATTATGCAATACGTGATTTTTATGATGAGAATAAACTGATTATTTAGTATATTCTTTAATATGAATTAAAACTTAAAATTTTTCATTATTCATTAAAATTTTATTAGCAATGAAGGCTTTCTCCAAGTTCCCAAAGCTTTGTGCATTTTGAAAAGCAAGCGCTGGCTGGGTTCTGAGTAAAAGCTCCTCTGGGATTTCCCTCTTTCTCTCAACCTTAGGAAAACTTAAATGAAATCAGACTTGTTACCTATCAGTTGTTTTACTTAATGTTTTAAAAAATCAAAGTTGTAAAAAGCAATTAAATTCAGTCAATAAGATCAGCAGAATCTAATAAATGAATATACAGTACCAATTTCATAAATTACAAACTTAAGAACAAAAAACAAAATTTATAACACACCATAAATTATGATCATATTCACAGATTAAATTCTTTCAAAATTTTATTATTTTTTTCCCTTACAGATATTTTAACTAATAAATTATTGAAAAATTTCATGTATCTGGCATATCTCCTCCTGGCACCATCTGCAAATAAAAATTTAAAAAGTTTATAAAGATAATTTTATATAAAATAGATACATATGTATCATTTTTTTTTTTTGATTTTTGTAAAATTCACATTGCTTAAAACAATTTTAATATCAGAACTTTATAAAAAAAATTATAAAACTATTTCTATAGAATATTTATAAATTTCTAATTTAAAGTTATGATTATTTCTTCAAATTTATCAAATTATTGATACATACAACTACAGACTTAATAAAAAAGAAATACTTAATTTCACAAAATTAGTATGCACAATTTATTAAACATTGGTGGATAATGCACATAATCTATTTTAGAGAAACATTCAGTTTTTTCATAACTAAAGTGTTTTAAAGTATGTCATAAGTGCTCAATATGACTGCCATTTGTCACTTGATATAGCAATTTGATAAACTTTCTCCTTCCAGACATGCTGAAGCATGGCAATATAGATGCTCTCAATTGCAGAAATGATATACTTTGTCATTCATATTTGCTGATAAGGGCAGATGAACACAATTCTTAATGTACTCCAACAAAAAAAAAATCCAATGAACAAAGCAGTCATTTAACTAGTACATTATGTTGCAATGACATCATCATTGCAGTGACATGACATTAGTATGATGTCACTCATTGTTATGCCATACATTGAAATTGTTTTATGACATCATTCATTGTTTTGGTCAAGATGATATCATACTAATGTGACTATGATCATCATCATCAAGCTCCTTCCCATTTCTATATGGGGTCGCTGTTTTTGATGAGCTTTCTCCATTGCGTTCTGTCCTTTGTCCATTCCCTTCTGAGACCCTTTGATCTCAGATCGTCATCCACGATGTCTTGCCACCTTCTCTTGGGTCGTCCTCTTTTCCTCCTTCCTTCAACTTTTATGTTCATAAGTCTTTTGCCCGTGTAGTCCTCATCTCTTCTCATTAAATGGCCAAACCATCTTAATCTACTTTCTTGGATTTTACTTGCAATATCCGTAACCTTCACTGTCCCTTGGATGTGTTCATTTCTAATCCTGTCTGCTCGTGTCACTCCGCACATCCATCTTAACATTCTCATTTCTGCCACCTTCATCCTTTGTAAATTGGATTTCTTAAGGGGGAGTGCTTCCGTTCCATACAGCATTGCTGGTCTCACCACTGTCCTGTATACTTTGCCCTTTAGACGCACAGGGATCTTCTTATCACATAGGACTCCAGAGACTTCTTTCCAATTTTTCCAACCTGCCTGTATTCTGTTATTCACTTCTCTACCTGTCTCGCTCAATTCATCCACAATCGAACCAAGGTATCTGAAGTGGTCTGTTTTCCTAACTGTTGTTTCCATTAGCTTCAGCTCCTCATTTTCCTGGGTCCCTATGTTGCAGGCCAAATATTCTGTCTTGCTTCTGCTGATTTTCAGTCCTCTGTCTTCTAAAGCTTTCCTCCAATTCTCCAGCTTTTCTTCGACCTCTGCTCTAGATCTTGCGCATAAAACTACATCATCTGCATATAGCATGTTCCAAGGTGCTTCTTCCCTGACCTTTTCTGATAGGACATCTATCACTGTGTTGAACAGATAAGGGCTCAGTGCCGAGCCCTGATGGAGACCCAC
>AYEL01079096.1:0-17656 GCA_000484575.1 Olivierus martensii
TATATATAACTGTAAATATTCTTTTGTGTTGTGAATAAACTCGTAAATATTTGAAGATAGTTGTGAGTCTGTAGAGGAGCGAATTCGATAACGAACTACTTAAAGGACGAACTTTACTCGGACGGACGAACGAACTTTATTCCATCTATCAGAAATTTTCAAAACTTTGTCATTAGCTGGTTTTTTGACAATTACAGGAAAATCAAAAGTACAATTTAAAAACAAAACCTATTGTGAAAGAAGTTAGATGGACATATTTTTTGGTTTAACCCTTAGGAAAGAAGAAAAGAAGTAATGAGGAAAGAGGAAAATGAGAAGAAAGAATGAAAGAATCCTGCCAAAAAAGTTCGAAGGTCACTAGAGGAAAAGTAGAGAGACTGAATCTGACCCACCATGGACCCATGGCACCCTGCAACAAACTTTATAGAACATAACAGCTACTAATAAAGGCATACAAACTACAATAAAAACAGTACAAACAAAAAATGGAAGTGGCCAAAACAAAAAACAAAGCACAGAACAATTGGGCATCTTGCTAACTGAGCAGAATACAAAACAGAAAATAAAACATAATGCAATTAAATACAGCTGGGCAGCCATCAAAACAGATGAGCACCTTCTTCCACAAAATCAATTACATGAAATCCTGTATTACATTAATCAACAAACACAAATTTAAAATATTTATTTTACTAATATACACAGTACAAAACTATAACATGGACTTTTGTATATACAAACCATATTTCACAAGTTCTTTTATCTCTTTCCCGGAAAAGTTAGCATTTCTTGATAACTTTCCTGCAAATAACCGAAATCTCGGAAATATTCAAATAAAGTTTAGATGAGCACCTTTATAATTAAATATATAAAAAAAATTATTCAAATGAGTTTTAATTGTTATACCTAAAATTTTTTGCACCTTTAAAATTAAACATAAAAAAAATTTATTCAAATGAGTTTTAATTGTTATACCTAAAATTTTTCTCATCTAATAAAACTTACTAATAAAACTTTTCGCTTATTATTAGTTTACTCCAAATTCATGAAAAACTTTTGTATATACAAACCATATTTCACAAGTTCTTTTATCTCTTTCCCGGAAAAGTTAGCATTTCTTGATAACTTTCCTGCAAATAACCGCTTAATTGCAATGAAGCCTATATTGAAGGTGCAACATATTTCATCATCAAATAGAAAAATCGTTGAGAACATTTTTATATTTAATGCGTTATTTTCTAACATGCAAGTTATTACTTTAAAAACGAAATCTATTTAATCTGTAAATCATTAGAATAAAACGGAAAATTATTGCATTACTGTTCCACAAGTAGCTTCTTTAACATTCCGTAACATAAGCTTTTTACAGAACGGTAATGCAATAACTTTTTCCACTATTGTATAAAAATAAATTAATTTAAAACTTCTTAGAGAGCTTGGGGATTATCCAGGCTCTCAAAGAAGAATGGACTGAGAACAAATTCGATCTACGAACTTTATTCACGCCATCCCAATTGCGTTTTATGTTGAATTTATTTCATCTATTCTCCTTCAGTTGTGATTAGTTGTTTTAAGTACCTGCATTCTTCCATTCGTTCAATTACCCGACTTTTTATCGACACTAGATATGGATTTACTTCTGTTTGAACATTATCTTTGCTTTTTCATAGTTCATTTGGAATTCTGTTTACTGGCTTTCTATCTTTCATTTCCTGTAGTTCATTAGATGTTTGGGCGAATAGTAGTATGTAGTCTGCAACCTTTCAAATACAGGTAGATATCATAATTAAAAATTTTGCTAACTCTTTTTCTAGCATCATTCCTGTTCTTATTCTTTAAAAGAAAAATTTTCGTGTTCCTAAACATAGAAGAGACAGAACTTCCGTAACATAAGCTAATCAAATGATTTTCACTCAGGAAAACAAACAAATATGTTCCTGCTATTTACCTGATATTTATCTAGTTTACAGTTATGATTTAATAATTCGCGTGTATTTTTAAATTTCAGCGAACTCAATAATTTTTTCTATCATTATATTTATTAATTAAAATTTATTAAATTTTAATTTGTTAAATAGGTAATATTAATTGTACTTGAATTTATTTGTAAGAAAACTTGAAAAGCATTCAGTGCTGAAATCATAAATTAATTTTGCAATTATCCAATAATCAAAATAATTTATTAGATGATTATCCAAGTTTAATAAAAATTCACGAACAAATATTTAAAGCTTTATAATAGCCGATTAATTCTGAATTATAAAGTGAAGTAAGCTTATAATCATTATAATACAGATAGCCCTCCTATAACACCACTTCTTACAATACGGTTTCTCTCTAACGCGATTTGAAAATTGCGGAATCCTCATATAACAACACGGTTTTTACTTAAAAAATTTAGGAAATTACATTTATACTCTTACAAAACAAAAAAATTTCGTTAATTTTTGTAAATCCATATTAGGGACACAGAATATACATAAAATGCAATCATTAGGAAATATTTTGCTAAAATTAGCAATAAACTCAATTTCGCTAGTTTGCCGTGAGAGGGACGATATGTAGTTTACTTTTGATTTCGACTTGAAATTGAGTTAATGTTAAAGTTGAATATTTTGTGTTACAAATGTTCATCTTTTAGATAAAAATAAGTTTTTATTCTTCAATAGAGGAATGTGAAAGACAAAAAAAACTTTTTTATTTATAAATTGTTTTGGTTGTATGTTAAGGAACGATTGTTTTCTAGCGGGTTGTAGCGGGTTAGATTACAAATTTTGTAAAGAAAGCAAAAGATACACAAAGTTTAAATGCATAAAAATGTTCAGAAAGTGGAGTTGATATTGCTAAAGTAAAAACGTTCGTTCTAACGAAACAGTGGTAAGGAAGATATAATTATTAAATGAATGTTATATAGGCTGTATATTTTTCTTCCTTTTTGTTTTACGTATATTGTTTTTTTAGGGACTTACATATATATATATATTTTCTTCATGTGAACTTAAAATTTCTTATGTGGAATTAAAGAAAGTTATTTGTTTTTAATTAGTTTTAGAATGTATATATGCTTTTTGTATTTGCTCCAGGTCTCATATAATACGGCTTCACATAATACGGCATTTTTCAGGAACCTATCTACCGTGTTATAGTAGGGATACCTGTACAGTATATTATAAGATATTTAAAGTGCCTAAAAATATTTGAATGTCATCATTAAAATTGTTTAATTAAAAATATAAAAATTACTCTGAATTAAAATAAACTCATCTATGCTTTAACAAAAATTTATTTCTACAATTAGTTTATCATTTTCAAACAAATGTAGGATTTCAGTAATAACAGTGGCAATTACTGTTTATACATTTCCCGTTTCTTGCTCCTTTAGCTTGACAGTATTTGCGACAATTTTCGACACAAGCACCTTCTACTTTGGAATTATTCAAAACATCTAATAATAATTTTAGCAACAATTAATGTTTTAATGCTAAATTATAGAAAAACGGTTAGAATAATCTTTCTTACTTACCAATTATTACACTAAGGACAAGTGCAATTAAAATGAACACAGACAAACGGCTCATCATTTTGTATATGCCAAACTATAAATATAAAATGACGACATACTATATTAAAACTTAGGAAAAACTTTAAAATCATCATAAAGGAATTATTCTATGTCAAGTGATCTAGTGAAATATGATGTGAATATGCATACAGGTTACAGAGGAAGCTGTACAAAATTTCAGTTCAATAAATGATGTGATCGAGACAGCATAGCCTTTCTTGTGGACGTCAGCTGTGTAATGTAAAATAATTTAAAGTTCACGAATAATTTTTAAAGTTTCAAATACGATTATTGCATAACCATAATGCCTACAACTTAAAATCTTTGTAAGTTCAGTCAATGTTTGTTCTAAATCCAAAAATTTCATCATTAATAAAAGAATAAAAGGTACTGGTCAAATCTAATTAATATTTGACGGCAAATAACTGAATTTATTTTGTTTATGTTACCGTTAACAAAAAAAGAACTTAAATTAAACTGATTGCTTAATGTTAAAAAGCGTTGAGATATTTAAATACAGATGATATTTAGAATAAGTTATCCTTAAGTAAAGTGAGCCTAAATTCGTTTTTCATAACGATACTTTTAAACCAGTCGGATATGTCCACACTTACGAACGCCCTTCCTTATATTGGTCTCAGATTGATCCACCTCATGACTTTTCGAAACCCCTATTTGTTCATTGAAGATAAAAGTTTAACTACTTATATAGATCGCTAAAAAATATTTGTTTACCCAGTTTCGCAATTCTCGTTCTATCTTTTATGGGAGCGTCGTTTTTTGAAAAGTGTTTTTGGATAGCAGATACTTTTAAATATAACTTATAATAGGGTTTTATTTACTTTCTTCTATTTTCATAATAAATTTTGCTAATTTTTTAAATAAGTTATGTTAATTAAGTCGCCATATTAAACTTTGGATATTCTATACGTGGCAGTAGCTATTTTAAGAGCCCACCACAGGCTGGTCAATACCCATGGTGAGATGGTCAACTGGAATGCTGTGTTTAACGGACTGGGCCCGAACGTTTTTGAAAAATTGGAGATCGGAGATGCGGATTTGAACCCGGATCCTCCATGGTATTATGAAAATGATTTATGATGTGACTGTCCGAACTACACCATTTTTAGAATATAAGATAAATTACTAGGAATGGAATCTCTATTGTTAAAACTGCGTCTATGAGAAATAATGACTCGCCTTACGACAGCTCGAATAACTGACAATTTATGAACAAATTAAATCGCAAGAAGTGCATAATAGTACTTACCAATCGTAGCTTAACGAACAGCATAAACTTTAAATGTATTTATAAAAATCTGTAATCTCATAAAACAGAATCAACCAATTATAACTCTGGAATCTGTAGTTGCATACTTAGGACAAAATATTCATGAATATACACTATACAGTGGTTACGTACAAATGTGTATTTTATATACACAGTTTACATATTTCAAGAATATAATAATAATTTATAGCCATTAATAAGAATATTTTAAATTTTTATATAAACGAAAATAAAGTATATTTAATACATAGTAGTAATGTTGAAATTAATAATTAATTAAACTTTAAACATTAATTTAATTATTTATCGAGATTTCAATTTAAACGTCAGATATTTATTTAATTAGAAAAACAGAAAAATATATGAAAATCATGTTAGATTTTAAAAACAGTGAATTCGATACTTTCAACTTATGCACCTTATTCTTTCGGGAAACATTAACAAAAAGCAATAATGTATTTAAAAATGGAAGATTTAAAATGGATGAGGTTACAGTTTCCATATAATAACTATTTGATATATTTTTATGATATTCAACTATTGTCATTGAAAAGGATAGTTTAATCTCATATGTAACGATTGCAAAAGATGACGGAAAGTTCTAAAATTCGCAATAATTCCTTACAGAATTGCTTGTTGTTTTTAATGTAGAATAATTTATGTAGTAGAAATTCTAATATGCAAATTTCACATAAATTTACGCTACAATCGTACTACAAACTTTATGCCATTTCGCAATTAAACGGTCAACGAAGCTTAAACGGATTTTAAACAAATACAATTTTGAATCATGAGCTTTATTTATTCATAATTTTATACTTGATTTCAAGCTATATTCCAATATAGTTTCTTAAAATACTATAATATACATCTCTATCATAACTTATTATATTGCTATATTAATAATTACGGTCTATTGAATAAAAATAAAACGATTATTTCATTCTTTTATATTTTATATGCTAAATAATATATAATTCTTTTATCGTATAACTACTGTACATTATATTGTTATTTATTATCCCAGATGAAACTCAAGTGATCAAGATCACAACATAGCAAATCCTATTTTCAAATTTCTTCTATAAATTTTTAACCGTGTGTTCTATCTTAATTTATAAAAACATTTTTAGTTAAAATTTAATAATTTATTAAGTAAATTTATTTTAGCATGCAGCTTTGTGTAATATGATTTAGGATAATGCCAAATGTTTAGAAGCAATAAAGATTTTTATTATTTATTGTTTCTTAGTTTAGTATGCAAGGCAGATTGCGTATCTATTTTCATGACATTTTTATAACCGACATCGTACTATTATATTCAACTCTGAATAATCATAATCATTTTTATTTTATTTTCAAATCACTCACAAAAATTATTTAGAAATTATTTCTTTATTAAAAGCTATTTTAATTATCATTTTATTTTTACTTATAAAATTATTAAAACTGTTTTTTAATGAAATGTTAAAATTTTAACAAAATATTCTAACTACAATTAAGCAAAATTTATCATATTTTCCGAATCCCTAATTGAATTTTTAACAGGTTGATCATATTTGTGACTAACGGTTATACTTATTCTTTGCATAAGGAATCTATTAAATAATTTTGTAGGAGTGAACTAATCAAAATTTATTTTAAAAATTTAACATTTTATTAGTATAAAATATATGATAAAATGGGAAAAGTAAACTAAATTAAGATAAAATAGTGTTTAATCTTAAAATGTGTTAAAAGCTAATTCTTCTTTTCAATACACAGTTATACCCCGAGTTTCGACTCCTCAGACTTATATTTTAAATTTCCATCATTCCCCAATGTTTTAGTGTTTAATTTGGAGTTATGGCTCTTCAGCAGTAAAATTTTTTTTTTTAAAAAAGGGTACTTTTTTCAAAATAAGGTCTATAGTATTTTTTAGTTATAAATGCTTCATTTATGTTAGTTATGTATGTACTGTACATGAAAATTGCAAATCATTATATGCATTGAAAACTGAAAAAAGACTGTTTCGACTTATAGACATTTTCGAGTTATGGCATCAGTCTGGAATCTAAACTGACATAACTCCGGGGTATGCCTGTATAATTTCTTTATATACAATATTTCATATTTGGCTAGATAGTGCTAATAAAATAATGACTATTCTGTAAATTAATCTTAGAACTAGCAGAATACTCACAGGAGGATTTTTTAAAAATGAAAATAAGATATACGTTAAATAATAGAATAGTTATTATGTGTATGAATAAATTTTCTATGAGAAAATAAAACGAGATAATGGAAATTCTAAATATTAAAAGAGATTGCTCTATATTAGCTCTTGACTTAAATGTTATGGAGTCACACTAAAGGTACCAGAGTCGCATGTGGTTCACTAGTCGCAACTCGGTAAAATATACACAGTATAGTGAACAAGAACTTTATTGGATGATTAAAGAATTAATTTTTTGCTATTTATTAAAGTGAATATCATCCAAAGCGCAGTGGCATCTTACACCGAATATTCGGGGTAAGATGAATAATTGTACCTTTTTTAAAAAATTATAAATCATGATCCGATTGTTATTTCAAAATTTTTGATTTCAGTCATATGTGCAAAATCCTTGTAAGTTTAAGTACAAAAATATGAAATAAAAATATTCAAATTTGAGTTTTAGGGTGAGAAAAAAATTATAGGTTAGGTTAGTTTGATTAAACAACCATATCTTTTTTTTGTTTACAGATGACAGCACTTTCCAATCAGGAAGAATATTAATTGATGGGGCGAAACAAGCCCTTCCATAGTCTGCCCACCCTGCGGAGGGATCAGCGGGATTGTGGAGGACGGAGATCGTCGCCGGGCTCAAACCCCATGATAAATTTTTCAAGTAGTGGGATCCGAGGCTCGAACCCAGGTTTTCCAGAATGGAAAGCCGAAGCGTTTCCACTCGGCCAATCCGGCCTAAGACGCCATATCCTAATGGGATATTCAGTATCTGGCGGCGGCCACTTATAGAGCCCATCACAGGCTGGCCAACACGTATGAGTCAACCGAATGATCGAAGAATTGGGTTCAACAGGCCGGGCCCGGATCCTTCCTGAAAAACTGGGAGGTGTGGGACCCGGTTGGTAAGCCACAGCTTTACACGCGGCCATCCGGTCTTATTTTTTTATTTTTGCATATTTTACGGCCCCTATCCAATCAGGGAGATTACTATGGGGGCGGGGCCAGTTCCAACCACGGGATGCACCCACACCTGTGGAGGGGGGCCGGATGGTGAAGGACGGGGATCACCTGGCCCTACCCCGAAAACAATCCGGGACCAGACCCGGGTCCTCCAGCGTGACACGCTAACGCGTTACCACTCGGTCATCCGACCGCCTCATCCGGTCTTTTTGTAACGTTGTTCGTCTAAAATCTAAATTTTGTTTTAATTCGATTCTGTGTGTTTGTACGTGCAATAATATAAATATTATTAATAATTAATTTATTAAAACCAGGCATGGGAAACCTTTACTAGTTTGGGGACCAAATTATCATTCTGTCTCCGCGTCAAGGGTCGGACCAAATTATTAAATAAAATAAACTAATATTAAATGAATTAAAACAAGTTGTAAAATTAATTATAAAGATCAAAATATATTTAATTTGATGTTTTAAAATCAAACATTAAATCGAAAATGGTTATAAATTCTATATTGCGATTCGTTTTACAAAGTATCGACTATAGTTAACCCTAATACCCAGTTCACACGGTAAACTTTAAGCTGCCTTATTAAATAACAAAGCTGGTTTAATATTTATGGTATGAACAGAACCGATTTAGTTTCGAAAAAGTAGCTCAGCCTAATTCGCTTCCATGAAGAAGCTTAGGTCGGTTTGTGACATTACAAGCTCTCCACTTAATTCAACATGGACGATGTAACTCGATGGACGGTGTCATCGATGGACCTAGAATAGCAGATGTAAATAAGAAAAATAGTTTTCGAAAAAAAAACGGACAAAAAATTTGTCTGAGGAAGTTCATGTACTTCTTGATCACCAGAGAGAGAAAAATGCAATTAGTTTCAAGGAAAACGCATAGATTCTGACAAGTCACATGACCTATATCTGCTAGATTTACATGTTGCCAATCAGGAAAATATAAATGATTTTGCAATTAAGTATAATACTAACGTAAACCCTACATGTTATTTCTTCAATTTAATAAAATAATTGTTTATTGCAAGAAACTATTCGCGAAAGTAATGAAATATAGATGGCGCTGCAAATCAAAACAATATGGCCGACATAACCGGGGTACTTGTCTGCTCTGATCATAGTTTGTTTTATTGGAAATTTTTTTGTTTTAAAAATGCCGCTTATCAGTTTGCATGATATTTTGATATATGTTGGAGAGGGGTCAAGACCATTAATTGAAAGTAAAGCAGTTCTAAATGCAGGATATATTAATATGTGTGGTATTAATATTGAAAATGATTCAGAAATTGTCGTATTCCAACAGACATCGTACTTGAAAGGACCACCACATTCACTAAGAATTTGGATAAAATCAGATAACAGTTATTCTATACAAAAATGCCTTTCAGATAATTGAATTGTATTAATTGTTTTGCTAAATATCACATGTCAGCAGTTCAAGAATGGGATTGCACCTGTAGTTGTAAAGCTGGTGCTAGAGGGAAGTATAAGGATATTGTTGCCTAATCTGTGGTTGCCTGCTTATTGTTCATTAATCGGAAAGATAAAACCACAAAATCATTTCATATGGATTAAAACCTTTTTTTAATTTATGCTTGAATTTAATATAGAAATGAGTTGGAATTTCTAAGCTGTACAGATCCCAGCAAGCTTGGGGTATAAAAAAGTCAAAACTAAACATTGAGGTAACAGAACCAATCACAAGTTAAGTTCGTTATTACAGCTATAAAATACTCATTTTTCAGAAAAAAAAATCGTCATTTTTGAAATGTAAGCTGCATACTAACATTTTTGGAGAACTTTTTGTCTATTTTCAAAAAACTCGCCCATTTTTTAGATAATGCTTTATTTAATGGATATTTATGAAGTGATATTGCAGGATTTTTATACGTTGATAAGCATTGAGACACACAACAATTGTTTTTACTTTTCAAAACTTGCAAATAATCTATTGTGAACTCAAATCAAAACAAACTACCCCGACTATAGTAGTTACAAAAATTGCCACTAGATGTCTACTCTGTCGTTTTGCTTCCCGAATATTAAAATTTAACTGTAATTTCTCACAGCATAATTTATGATGAGAAGTTTGAACACGTGGGTGCAATGTAATTATTTTAAGGCGGATATAAGCAAACCTGTTTAGTTTAATGTGAACGGCTAATACATCCGGCTTGTTGAAAGCTGGCTTAAAATAAGTCGGTTTAAGAATTAAGCCCGCTTACTTTGTACCGTGTAAATTGGATATAACTGAACTAACTCTCGTCGATCATCGAATTCGGCCTTGAAAGTTCTTTAGTAGAAAAGACAATAGTAGAACACAGCGCCGGATTTATACTTGATAAGGCCCTAATCTATTTGTGATATGGGGCCCTTTATAAGTCCAGATATTATGTCAGTGCCAAATATGAGTTTTTGGGGGTCCTAAGCTATAGCATGTGTAGCTTATACGTAAATCCTGCATTCGTAGAACACACCATGTTTTCCTCTCACTATGAATCCGATCAACTTCGCTGAATTGGATCAGGGCAGATCAAAAGTAGAGGGACGGAGGCTGCCCATATATGTTTTAAACAGATACAGCATTACTCATTTAAGATTAATAGCCTAACCATTTTAGTAATTTCGTAAAAATCAATTAAATAGTTCACAAGATATTTAGAAGAAACTGCGTAATATTCGTTATTTTTAAACAGCTGAAAGAAAAGAGTTACTTGATGATGTGTGATCAAGATCATCTTTAATGAACTGATATTTTTGTATTGTTATAAAAATGCAATTAGTTGAAGATGAATATAGGGAAACTGATCGAAAATGATTCCCTTAAGGAAAAATCCGAAAAAATTCAAAATAAGTTGTTATTGGATTAATTTTTTAATATATTTTCCTTTTTTAAATATCTGAAACACTTCGATGATTATTCATTCGAAGTAAGAGAAAAAATAAAAATTCGAGACATATGCCAAAGGATTTCGTATCCCACTTGTTCGAAATGATCCCATATAAAGCATTTTGCAACAGGTAGTTAATACTGTATCATTTATTAATTGTAATTAAAATAGTAGGCAGAAATACATCAAAAACAAGTTTTTATTATATTTACATGAAATGTTATTCCATATTCGTAGAGGCAAATGAAACATCAGTTAAATAAAATTCTGCTACTTTAGGTCGCAGACATTGATTTTGATTTAGTCGAAATGGACATCCCAAATTACACTGACTTAACCTAACTAGGCCATAACCGCCATCTTGTTTATAGTAGTACAAGCTTTGCTGGTTTGTCAACAAGTGTCAGTAAAACTTAAGGAAATACAATGAGGGATTGTTTCACCCTGACAGATCATTTGGACCAATTTTCCCTATCAAAAATTACAGATGTTAAACTGGTTGAAGAGGATTAAATATTATATCATTACGATACTTTTGATGGCAGAACATTATTAAATTTCACGGTCTGCAAACTAATTTAAAAGTTATTAATAGCGGGACAAAATGATCTCATAAGCCTCTGAAGAGGCTAAAAATATCTTAACACGTTAAAGACTTTGAATCAAAGATTGACTATTTTTTAAATTCGCAATTATATGGTATCAATTCTGATTAATAAATTTATAAATAATATAAGACACACAATAAAGTATACTAATTAGTTTACTGTTTTATTTTCTTGCATTTTATTATACAGAATTTTTTAAATTTTACTTTGATAACGTAATTTCCAGTGCTAGTTTCTTAACTGCCAGATGAGAAAATTAAGCAGATTTTAATGATTAATCAAGTCAAACCGAATATCATTTATATAATTATACTCTAAATTGCATATAATTCGTAAGACATTTAATATCCACGATTGATCAAGTAGGAACTGTCTCATTGCAAAAAAAAAAACAAAAACAGAATTTGACATACATAGACCTTTTCCAATGCGCTAGGAAGATATTCCTTATAAGTGGGGAATAGAATTCATCATCCTACAAGCATGTCTAG
This sequence comes from Olivierus martensii, assembly GCA_000484575.1. Lineage (NCBI taxonomy): Eukaryota > Metazoa > Arthropoda > Arachnida > Scorpiones > Buthidae > Olivierus > Olivierus martensii. The sequence continues at coordinate 12,028 of AYEL01079096.1, forward strand.
GAGATTGAAACGTGCTGTCTTTTCTATTAGTGACCAGCTACACTAAATACTGACAAGAACATTTCTATCTTTCATCAAGTTTTTCTATACTGTATTTATTTCTTCCTTCATTCGGTTAAATCAGTAAATATGCCTTCGCACTCATTTTTTAAATCTGAAGATAAATTTATATATTCCATCTTTCTGGAACTCCAATATCATGATACTAAACAGGAACAATAAAATATATCATTTATTGCAATCAGATGAACGTCTTTGATCCTAGTTATGTACATCAACTACAATCTTCTAGAAAAATCATTGTAAACATATTCGTTCAGAAAGATTTAGAATAGAAATTAAAAAAAAAACAAAGTTCTTATATTATAATTTTGCATTGCACTAGATTACATTCAAATAAAACAAATTTTGAAGTTTCTACTCCGAAATTTCAATTGATACATAAATAATGAATATCATTTTTAATGGATTTTCTTGTTTCTTATATATAGTAAGTACACCATAAAAATGCATTTTTTTTAACTAATGACTTAATAATTAAAAAAATTATAACGGCAATAAATCTCGCATAATTCAAAGAGAAAATTTTCACTGCCTCCACAATAATTTTTATAAAATTTAAATCAGTATTAAATGCGAATCAATAACACGATCAAATTTTTTCTTATAATTTTATGTAGAAATTATTCGATTTTAATTATATATATGCCAATTACCGATGATAAAAAATAAAAGTAAATTCAAATAAGATAATTAAAAATTCGCATGCCAAGATTAAACAAAATACATTCTGTTTTGCATATTTTCCACTACCTTAATTGCTTGTTTAATTGATTCGTTTATTATAATTTCTGTAGCAGCTTCAGAAGTCTCACTGCTACTACTGGACATTTCTTCTATCATCCCAAACAAGTACTGTTTTGCTCGGAATGCGGCTAGATCAGCGTACATAACCGGGCACGGAAGTGATATACTTCTTGTACAACGGACGTAAGTATGGCATAAATAATACGTAAGGGTTTGCAATTCATCTGCAGAAAAACTGCTATCGTCCCAAAGAACAGTGTAGTGTGCGGGACGGCTTGTTCCCTGTATTCCTGTGTGACTGCACAAGTAAAAGTCAAAGAAAACTGGATGTACAACATCCGTGTCGACAGTAGTTCCGGGTGGAATATTGCCATGTTTACCCACACCTTCTCTACGATCAGCAGGTGTAAAGCGGGTATGATGACGTTTTCCACATACAATGAAAGTTATAGGAGGCTTATATGGATCACCTTTGGCTATTTCTTCGCACGCTTTTCTTACTGCTTTCAATTCGAAATCTAAAACTTTCTTATATTCACCTTCGCTCACTCCATCTCTATAAAATATTATTTTTTCGGGTTTTTTCCCTCTAGTACTTGAATAAAATGCCATTAATAAGTCCTTCACTATATCTTTCAAGTCAATAACCATATCCTGTCCGCTTTTTGTACCTTCTCTAATTTTAGGACTTTGTACTCTGACACTTGCTTTAAATCTACTAGGATAACCATCCAGACTTCCAACTGCAGCAGCAATCGAGAATCCGATTTTATCACCTGGAGCAGGATGCGTGCAATCAGCTCCAATAATAATGACAGGTTTATTTAAAACTGGCGGTTTATCTGCAGGTACTAAGGAATTGTTAATTCCTCCCATTTTTGCATTGATTTTCTGACAAAGATTGCAGATTAACTGCGGATTGCATTTACGACCGGATGTATTGACATCTTTAATACACTGGGTCATAAGACCTAATTCAGTTTCTGCAATGTTTTTAATCTCCGAATAGATACTTTCAGATCCATCTCCTGGAAGTACTATCACCACCAACTGTAACTGTGCTTGAATACGTTTAGCTTGTTTAATAATGTTAGACGGTTTCCCATCGGCACGACGAAAAATTTTAATAGCTGCAGGTTGAGCAAAATTTACCCCTACGTTTCTTCCTCCATTACGGAGCATTACTGCAAAATCTTCTAATGAATTTTGATTACAAAATCGAGACGACGAGAAACTAAGCAGCATCCAATGATCTATATTTACACCTGCATAAAATTTCTTGCCTCGCATGTCCCAACTACCGTTTGAAGGTCGTATTTGTTGCTGTTGATTATACATGATATTAGGTGGATCTAACATACGACCTACGAAATTCAATGGATTTGGACTTATGCGAATACCAAATTCTCTAGAAAAAGGAGCGAACCCTTCCATTACTGTTCTCATCGAATTCTGAATTTCTCTAAATCTTTCTGCGGGTGGTCTAGCTGTAAATCGAATCATTTCTGATGTCTGCTTATCTGTTAACTTCTTGTTACAATGTTGACCTTGCACAATTTCACATACTTCCATTGGTAAGTAAACATGTCTCTTGTCTGATCCAACATCAATACAAGGTAAATTAGGGTACATTAATCTTCTATATTCTGCTCCAAAATAATCCGAAACAGAACATGGTTTTTTTATTCCATTAATTTCTCTGCTGAAGAATGTGTTACTGGCGTTTTCTTTTGTGATATCAAAAATACGATATTTTCTTGGATAGGGAAGATGTGTGACTTGAACTTTTAAATTTTTAAGTTCTTTTTTCAAAACTCTTCGATTAGCATCAGTTAAACCTCTAAGTTTTCTGATGTCTGCTTCGGAATATTGTGAATTAGGATATAATATTTCCATCATAAAATCTATGAGAGGGCAACTCTTATAAAATGTCGTTGCGGATCTGTCCATATTGAACATTGGCTTCCAATTACATATTTGCATATTCTGATGATGCCCAAACCATATTTCACGTCCACCACCTAAAATTGGTAGTTCTTCTGTGGTGGGTTTCCGGAAAAATGATCTCCCAACCGGAACTAAACGAAGTGCGGGGCCATGTCTCAATATTGTTTCTATGGCCATAATTCCCATAATAATGCCTTCTGTAACATTGTGGCATTTTCCCTCCATCAACTGATGAAGGGGTTCTAGACTAATCGAATTTTCGGCTGACCTTCTATCATCATCTTTTCGGTTTACAGGTTTTATTCTGATTTCATAAGTTTCTGATCTTTCAAATTCGTCATTCCAATTAATATGAAATGCTTCTTCCGTCTTTATCGGTAAGGGTTTTCTCGAATATAAATTTTTTTCGCCATCGTACGCCGGTCTTATATTTTTAAACATGTCTATTACTCTAACCATTTCTTCGATAACTTCTCTTTTTACTTTAGTATTTAGACATTTATATTTTTTGTGAGTCGGTTTCTTTCCTGCTGCTACATCTGTTTTTGGTTCTTGTCTTATTTTATCAATTTCGACATCGTAATGAAAAACTTCTCCTTGTGGTAAATCAATGGGAAAATAATTGGCTATTAAATTTATTTTTCTGCCTCGTTTCCCAACTCCGGGTCTTACGGCAAACATACGATGATGGCCATCCTTATAAGTTACCTCTAAACCGAATCGTTGCATGGCTCTAGTGAGCGTTTCCACTGCAGTTTCAGAAGGTGCAGATGTAGTTGCAGCTGCTCTCGATATTTGCGGTTGCATTTGAGACATCTGCGAAAATACATCTAAAAAATAATTTAACATTATTGTATTTTAACTTCATTTAGACTACGTTTTCTAAAATGCAATTCTCGGAAATTCAAATAATACAGGAATCGCTTGATTAGTGTGCAAAAAAACATTGAGACTATCTCTTAATATATGCGGTGCCAAATTTGATTAGTGCGCTTCAACAAGTGCGATATTTTTTGCCAACTCTCTGAAGCGTCGGCAACTGAATCTCGGGGACTGTAGCTTACATATTTAGAGCAGTGCAATAAATTTATTTTTTAATTCCGTTAACATTACGACTTTCGTCATGTAATTGTTATATTTTAAATTCTTTCGTAATTTTACTTATTAACAAATTTAGCGTGAATGGTAACTACCTAATAATAGCCACTGTAATATTATATAGCCAATCTTGCCTTCAGTTCCTCTCTAGTACTCGATGCCTACGGATATAAATTATATTTTACAAAATTTATGCAATTTTGTAAAAAATAATTTTTTTTGAAAAAATTAAATTTACTTCTTACTATAAATTTTTTAATATTTATATATATTCCTCAAAGATTTAAAGTATATGTAATGCAATACAGGACTAGATACGTTTTGAGAGAGGGAAAAAAATGCGGTTATAATTTTGATATTTTCCAGTTTTCATTATAATTATTCCCATTGACTTTTTAGTTTGATTAGTGCAGTTTTGATATGTGCGGTATATTGCTAGAATTTATTAACCGCACTAATCAAGGGATTCCTGTATTAAGCATTATTTTAACTACTCAAACCTCTGCTGGAAGCAGATGGTATATCCGGAGCAGTTTCAGAACGTAAAGTTCTACTTGTATCACTTCTTTCTGCTGTTTTTCTATCATCTCTTGATGGTCCAGGGCGTGTTTCCTCCCCAATTCTCCTTGTAGGCTGTTCAGTACTTTCGGGTACACTTCCGCGACCTATTTAGTAATTTAGAATCACATTTATTCAATTAAAATATTCTATATTTTAAGATATAATATTAGCATTTAGGCTGATCAATTTTTACAAAAATATAATTCAACTGCAGTTTAAAAAATCGGCTCTGTAAACGAATATTGTAACGAATAATATTGCTTATAAAAATAATGATATTTTAGCAATTAAGTGAATCTTGTGATACGCCAAGGTTAGTGTGTTACTCATTTTTTAATTTTAGAACAAAAATTGTAATTAAATCTGTTTAATGATTTAATAATCAGAGGATTTATACTCTGTGAAATAATGCAACTAGAGAAGTTGAAAAAACTATTAAAGAGCAGTTTTAATTCATCTTAATTTATAATAAAGAGCAAATACTTTGATAGTTAATCTATAAAGAATACTTGCTTTAATATTGAAATTGTTACACACAGTTTCACGAAAAAGTAAAGCTGTTTAGTTTTTTTGAAATAGAAATTAGTTACAAGTTATTTTATATACAAGGAATGACCAAAAAGTTAACATAATAACAAGTTATCTTTATTTTACACACTTTTTTCAGCGAGCCTGCCATTGTTCGAAACATTGAAAGATATCGGTTTTCGGTAAAGGCCTGCAATCGAATTTTCACATTGGTTTTGATGTCTAAGTTTCGAATCTTTTCTTTTTCATAGTTGTTTTTAGTTTTGGAAGAGTGAGAAGTTGTCCGAATCCAAATGAGAGGAATATGGAGTTGCGGCAGCAAAGGAATGTGGTCATTTACCAAAAATTCTTTGATTTGCAGAGCAGTGCGGCTCGACTAGTGTTTATGATTTCCCGGCTTTTTTTCATTCCCGGGAACTTCCGGGAAATCCCGGGAACATAAAAGCCATTCCCGGGATTGACTTTTCATTAAAATTTAACAACTAATTAATATTAATAAAAAATACACAAAAGAAGGATATTAATAAATTCCAAAATTTATATTCCTTTATATATGACTAATTCACAATTCGAACTACAAAATACAAATAAAATATACATCACTTATTCTTAATGTATGATTTGAGGAAACATAAGCAATCAATGCTCTTATCGCTCAGTCTAGTTCTTAGCTTTGTTAATAAACAAA